>JAVTVY010031336.1:0-134991 GCA_036873755.1 Hanleya hanleyi
ATTTTGATGATAAATATTGGACGAGTAACGGTGGATGTTCTAATTTTCAAGACTGTTGCTAAATTTTTCGTAAGTGATCGGCTAACAAAAGACCAACGGTTGGTTGCTAAGTGATTGTTTATCCGTTCCATACGGACACAGTGTTGATCAAAATGTCATGAAACTTCGTCAGAACAGCATTGGGGTCCCAAAACATAAAAGGTCATCTCCCGTCCATTGGGGGCCGGAATGGTTTTTCTTTTGTTTTAAACGCCATAAAACTTTGCTAGGGTAGCACACACACAAATGAAAAAGGTTATTTAAACCCACTAGGGGAGGGGGAGGGGGAGGGGCGGGAACATAAGTGTACAGCTACGCACTGTAACATGAGTGGATCTATCTGTGTTCACCGAAATGTCCTTAAGATAAAGGAGGATCATAAAGTGATAAAAGATGGGAAATCAAAACGAGCATTTGACGCCCACTGGCGGTCGATTAACAAAGTTGTCTGGTAGGTACCTCTGGTCGAAAGTTCGTGTCAGGATATCTGTGAGGTGACTAAGGATCACCTAAATGGATCTGAAATAAGAAATGGCATCGAACGCCTATATTACAAGCGTCTAGTCCGTCATTCATAATCCAGCCGTCGTCCATTAGAGAATATCCGCGTCCATAATCCAAAGACCTATTCCATTTCCATATAACAGTATTAGCACCAAATTCAAAAAGACAAAAGTATACATAAACATAGGCTTGTTTCCTGCAAGAGAGAAGCGGTCAACAATTTCAATGATGCCGGCAAGACATCATGATGTTCCAAAATATCAAATCCGTATCGCTGATCAGTATTCTTAATCCATAATATTCGTTATAGAGTCGTCATCTAAAAATGATGTACCTCAGCCACGCTTTGATTGTGGCTGTTCATATGAGTACCATGGGGATCTTGAAGTACATGGGCTCATACGGCCCCTAGCCCCGGGTTAAGCGGAATTAGACACATGTTACGAAACGTAGCGCCATAGATCTTGCACGCTACGTTCGTATTGTGCTATCAGCATGCGATATGTATCGCCAAATTTGAGAAACTTTGAGTGGAGGCGCTTGGTGGAATAGCCCTGTTTTATAAGTTTCTGCAACAATGTTTTGTATATGGCAGGATTCAACAGGTGGATTGTTTATTACCCATGGCCCGCTCTCTGTACATGTAGGTTTATTGTTTTGTGGGGAAATTTAAGCCGTACGACGTCGAGCATTACAGGTTAGGTTTTCTGGGTATTCTTGCATTTATCAGATTTACCCCATGTTGAGGCGTTTACTCCATCAGACGTCCACGATGCTTATCCATTAACATCACATGAGTTATTTGTTTGAGCTTAGCAGTCATCACACCTTCCGAGCCAGCGTATCGAATTCCGCTCAAGCCTGTGATAGGAGTCGTGTGGATATTTCATAGTCTCCACATGAACAGCAGCAATAAAAGCGAGGCTGCGATACTAAGGCTACGTCTGAGAATCCACCGTATTCTCGAGTGAATGTGAGGTGCCGAGGGAAGCATTCCTGTAGAGTCGTGTGGTTGCTTTTGAGTCGCCAGACGTCCCCTTTTTTCCTAGCTCAAACATGTCGCTCCAATACACACCATCTTTAAATCACCTAATGGTATGCACTCAACATTTTTAAATTATCTCAGGGTAGGTACTCAATATCGTTATACTACCTCATGCTATTTACTCACCATCTTTATATTCCCTTATACTAATTAATAACAGTTCACAGTAAATCACCATCCTCATATTACTTCATGGTAATTACTCACTATCTTTATATCCCATGGTAATTACTCACTAGCATTATACACCATGGTAATTACTCACTATCATTATACCACATGGTAATTACTCACTATCTTTATACCACATGGTAATTACTATTATTATACCCCATGGTAATTCTTATCATATTTGTATTACTTATAATATAATAATATTATAAGAATTACTCACCATCTTCACACCGTTCCCCTTTATAACCAGGTTGACATCTAACCCCGGATATTAGTGGACAGATTCCGGTTTCCTTCTCACATTCTCTCAAGCAGAAGCCGCATGTCTCAGAGCAATCTCCACCATAGCTTCCATCGGAACATTCTGGTAGGGACAAGCACAGGAAGTTCTTTATTTGAAGTCACAATGACATCACCATATTCTATTTGAGCGAGTTTTGTCTCAAAATAGTGAACAAGTAGATCATATGGAACCATTTTCAGGCGTCAGAAAAATCTGATTTTGTTCCTATATAGTATAGTCAAATAGCACCAGCCAGTGCCTGAAGCTAGGCCACTGTTAGAAAGCATAAACAACCAACACTTTACCTGTCGGTTTTTACTGTTTTTAATTTACTGTTTGGTAGAATATACCTCAATGTCTTTTAAGGACGGAGGCTACGGTACATCAGTTAGTACCGTCTGCGAGTCACAGACAAGATTGACGATGCTCATTCCCTATGCTTTTATACTCTCCCATGGAATTCAGATATATATCAATATATTTATGCACTGCTTTTAGAACCAATCAAATTCTGCACGTACTTTATTGTCCAGTTATTCTCGATCAATGCTAAAACGTTCACAATAAAAAACACATGGTAGCCAATGTTTTCTGGAAGTGGATCTTCATAACTTTAAATATTATTACTGCTTCCTCAAATATCGTTATGACGCACTAGAATGATCTTCATATACTTGAGGACATCATTTCCTGTTGGATGCAGGTAAGTATCCGGGAGACAAGATTTCTCGTCTCAGACATCGTTTATTCCCTTTTTGTTGTTGTTGTTGTTGTTGTACGAAGGTACGAATGTCGTCACAGTATCAACATACAGGAGTAGTAAATATGAGAGTATACATGGGGATAGGAAACAAGAGTACAAGTATCTATCCACGAGAGATTGATTAAACTGTGAACACAAACAAGCTTGTACAATATCAACGACATGTTCGTCTACCAAATATTTGACATGTTTGAGAGCATACAGCAATAGCATCTCTCACCATCAGCATCATTATCATGACCTAAACTGAGGAGACACTTTCCAAAATGCGTCCATTGATACACATGCTTCAACGAAGCACAACCTACGTGGTATCTATGACCATATTTGACACGGCTATGAGGACATTCTGTTTAGGATTACTAGAGCTGAGACGCATTACAATGATACATTCGATAGTAACGCATTTAGTGCTTAATGGATTTCTGGTCTGAAGCTTTTATTGCGAAGGGATCCATTTCTTCTTCATTGTTCAAGGATTTGAAAGATGGTTAATGTTTGGCACAAGACGAAGTTGGGCTAGATCCAGGACCCTGTCCGTGCGTGATGATGACCACATCTCATAGATGTACTATGGAGAAAGTATAAGTGTACATTACGTGAGTACAGCTGGAGGAACACTAGGCATAGAGAAAGAGGGCTGACAGGTCCGCATGATAATATTTTTACGTTTGTTAATATTGTGTTGATACACATTTTACTATGAGTACTCATACGCCATTGTTCGTTAAAACACTTTCTCTCATTTGCGCACACTTCGCCATCCACAAGATGGCTTGCGAATCGTGTGTCTCCGTTATCGCGGAGCGATATCCGATACTTTACCGTATTCTGTTCGGCCTTCATCCGGCGGAGAACAGACTCGAGAAATCTGACAAATTACAGGTTTTCATACAACTTCGGAAACAGATATTGCCTGGGCTTACAAAAGATATAGGTTTGAATAGCTTTCGTATCATCCAAGAGGTGTTGAAGATCTGTAATTTTGAACAAGTGGGACAGCAAATGACTCGAAAATGGCAGGTTACGTTGAGGTTATGTCGGTAGGCTTTAGCTGACTGCCTGCCGGCATAGCTTGGTATTGATTTCTTGAAATTTCCTCTTGCAGTTGCCGAAAGTAGAATGGGAATGGATACACACGATCCCAGGTTCAGTCTTATCGTGTATAGATGACCTAAATGGTTACATGTTGCACTTTCTCTACTACTTGATGAGGAAATTAGCTTACCCTCATCACAGTTGTCTCCCTTCCACCCAGGACAGCATTCATACTTTATCTTCTTTTCCAACTTGGTCCTGCTCACATAGGACAGTGTATAGATCAGCCTGCGAGCAAAAAACGAATAGAAGCCAGTCGAATATACAAAACACGAGGAAAGGAATAATATAGACTAACGTGTATACAGTCAACCCTTCATATAAAGACCACAGTCGCCCCAGGTAAATGTGTCGGTATGCTTGATTTTGACAGAGACCACACAACGTCCTTGATCGTTTCGTAACACTCTATTATAAAGGTATCATTTCTTAACACTCTATTATCAAATTAACTCTTTATCTGGAAGTATTGAGGTACTAATTCATGTATAGATATCCACATGGTGACTTTGACATTGACATGTCCACACTGTTGACTGGAGACTTTGTTCGTGTCAAACATGTTCAATCTCAAAGAATAATTGTCCCCATCTCCATGATGCCTTGTCAATCACACTAACGTTTATCCACTACTCTTGAAAGTTCAATTGCTCGATATATGTGAAAAAGACATTTCATGAAATCACCGCATAACGACAAAAGCAACAGAATCTGGCATTTTTAATGAGACACACTTTGAAACTGTTCAGCGCCTACGACCTGCGTTGATAAGTCGTCAGCCTGCATAGTTCCAAAATTGACAATGTGACATGTACGCACACAAAATTGACATTTACCGGACTATTTTATAAAATAAAGAGCATTCCCTGGTCATTCTCATGCCCGAACTGTTTGATTTAAGAAAATACCGTATGGCCACGTTGTTAACTCTTTGTGGCATGGAAGTTATCCCTGAAACCAGAGAGCTGAAACTCATCATATACCACACTATACCTTTGGGCCAAGCTCTACCAGAAACTGTAAGAAATTCCAAGATGGCCGCATTGATGTCGTGACAGTGGCGTAATTTTCAAAGAAGGAATATTTCCGTCGATTTTTCGAAGTTTTTACTTATGTCATGGCTGCTCCACACAGCGAAATATTCACCAGCCAGTACTGTGCGGTTCGCCACTGAACAGTACTGGCAGGAAAGGTCATGTTACCAGCAGGTTTACTGCGCAGTAACCGCTCAGTTAGCATCCGCTGCTTACCATCCGGTGGGTGACTGGACAGCACCATTCAGCTGGCAACTGGACGGTTACCAGATAGTTACTGTATGGTAACTGGTCGGAAACCTCAGGTAACCAGCAGGTGAATAACCTGTCAGTAACCAGGCGGTAACCGCGCAGTACCGTCTGGTATCTGAACAGTACCTGCCAGTAAGCGCCCAGCTACTGGTTCATTTTAAAATGCACAGTACTGTAACGAGACCTTTCCTGCCAGTTACATTCAGTTGTGGACTGCACGGTACTGGCTGATGATGGTAACCAGCTGGAAATGACTGGTGAAAGTTTGGCTGTGACTTTGTATGACTCTACACTGGTTAACTTGCCACATTTGTAGGAACGAATAGTAACTTGCGTGTGTAATGAGTTAATTAACTAGTAAGATCTTCATCGATGCCATTGTAGTTTTTATCGTTAAAGACATACAGTTAGACTGTCACAGACAAACTTTAAAAAAAATGTCCATAACATCATTTATCCACAGATAAGTTGATACCATAAAAATAACAGAAACGATTCCTAGTGACAATCTTATATTCTTTGTATACAATCGTGCAGGAAAGAAGGGGTAAGATATCTAATCGCCAGCACCATATGTCGGCGATCTAAACCACTCGGCCAACGAGGTCGCTGGTTCGAATCCCGCTCGGGACTCGATCAATTTTCTGCACTAGAATCTGTGCTATACTAAGATAGTGTAATCTCAAAATAACGAAAATACTGTTATATGATCACATTTTCAATGACAAAAATTATCTTTCTATGTATTCAGCTATGGAAGCTGTGTCATTACGACCATCAGAAAGGTACTGTATGTTCGCTTTCAAGACTACCGGTCTGCTACCTCCTATTATTTGGGAGGCGCGTTGGCCGAGTGGTTTAGATCGCCGACATATAGTGCTTGGGCTTAGGTGCCTGACTCTGGGGTCGCTGGTTCGAATCCCGCTCGGGACTCGATCAATTTTCTGCACTATAATCTGTGCTATAGTAAAATAGTGTGATCCCAAAAACGAAATTACTGTTATACGATCACTTTCTAAATGTCAAAAATTATCTTCCAATCATAGTACACATAAACATACACTAGTTCCCCGCAAGAGCGAAGCGGTCAACAGTTTTCATTGATGCCGATAAGACATGATGATGTTCAAAAAATATCAAATCCGTATCGCTGATCAGTATTCTTAATCCATGTGATATTCGTTGTAAAGTCGTGATCTAGAGAATGATGTATCTCAGTCACGCGTTATTCAGAGAATGATGCATCTCAGTCACGCTGAAATTATTCACGCTTTGATTGTGATGTTCATGTGAACAGCATGAGGATATTGATGTACATGACTTCACACGGCCCCTTGCCGGGGTAAACGGAATTAGGCACAAGTTACGAAACGTAACGCCATAGATTTTGCGATCAGCAAACAACATGTAAACTTTGAGTGGAAGCGTTTGGTGGTATAGCCCTTCTTTATAGGTTTCTGCAATAATGTTTTGCGACGTTGATTAAAATCATCACATTTCACACAGGATCTAGCAAATGCTTCTAGTCGTGATATGTGTATGCCATATGCAGTTCCTACTGACATATTCCTGTATGTTTGATGTGCAGAAGAGTTTCTATGATTGTGAGAGTAAATAATGTATCTAACAATAATCTATATAAACGACAGAGTGCTCAGCTACAGAGGAAAATCCGCGGTGAGATCACCATTGTTAGGTTTACCATGGTATGTCCCGTCTGGAGTCCTCAATATGTCGACCACACAACGTCCTTGATCGTTTCGTAACACTCTATTATAAAAGTATCATTTCTTAACACTCTATTATCAAATTAACTCTTTATCTGGAAGTATTGAGGTACTAATTCATGTATAGATATCCACATGGTGACTTTGACATTGACATGTCCACACTGTTGACTGGAGACTTTGTTCGTGTCAAACATGTTCAATCTCAAAGAATAATTGTCCCCATCTCCATGATGTCTTGTCAATCACACTAACGTTTATCCACTACTCTTGAAAGTTCAATTGTTCGATATATGTGAAAAAGACATTTCATGAAATCACCGCATAACGACAAAAGCAACAGAATCTGGCATTTTTAATGAGACACACTTTGAAACTGTTCAGCGCCTACGACCTGCGTTGATAAGTCGTCAGCCTGCATAGTTCCAAAATTGACAATGTGACATGTACGCACACAAAATTGACATTTACCGGACTATTTTGTAAAATAAAGAGCATTCCCTGGTCATTCTCATGCCCGAAGTTTGATTTAAGAAAATACCGTATGGCCACGTTGTTAACTCTTTGTGGCATGGAAGTTATCCCTGAAACCAGAGAGCTGAAACTCATCATATACCACACTATACCTTTGGGCCAAGCTCTACCAGAAACTGTAAGAAATTCCAAGATGGCCGCATTGATGTCGTGACAGTGGCGTAATTTTCAAAGAAGGAATATTTCCGTCGATTTTTCGAAGTTTTTACTTATGTAATTTTCTTCGTACAAATGCCTGATAAATTAGTAAATAATCATCTCATGTGAAATAAAAGAGTATAAAAGCAAAAAACTCACTGCCACATGGCCCCTATTTTGAATTAACCCATTATCCTCTGCTTGGGGCTTAAACAAACAGGCTAAAAATAACCGCTATAGGATAAGCTCCAAAATCACAAATAGGGTCTTTCCACATTAATGCTTGGATAATGCTGACCTGTTCCGGTGTCGGCGACACTGGTACACAGCACGTGGGCCATCGCGTGCGCGGACTGTTCTCATGATCTCTCCCCTGTGTTTATAACATGAAGCGGATTTTTAAACTTTTGATAACGCGTGTAGATATGAAATTATGGATAAATGTTCCTACTATTCTAAGAAAGGACAATAAGCTTTCATTTATGATAATTTTAGCAACTTCAGGTCGAAGATACATGTATACCAGTTATCATCCTTTATGAATATATTCTGGGTTAGAGGCATAAGGAAGCGTTCGCGGATTGACGAACCACAGCTCAAGTGGCCAGCCAGTTGTCTGTGCACCGTCTGCTGCCATCGAGACCAGACAGCATTATCCAGGGATTAACTCGAGCTATACCCGGAGAAAAGTTCATTAGGGGCAAGTTCACAGTCGCGAGCCAGATAGGTTCATAGCTTCTATACTACTGGTACTCCTTGATTGTCCTTCTTTGTTTCTCAGTTTGTCTAAAGAAGCAGATTTATGACCGAGATATATTTGATGCGCAACGAATTTCAATTGGGGTAAATTTTGCCATTATTTTTCATTGCGTTAGATCGTGCTAATGTAAAATAAATAATTCTACGGAAACAAAAGTCAAAACCGACTTAGGGCCTACCTGTAATTTGTCCCACGTTTGTTGAAATGTAAAATCTAGGTTATTAGCTGTTATCAAGATTCAAGAAATTTTATTTAAAGTCGGTTGTCAGTTTTAATCATGATAAACATTAGGCGAGCTATTTTACCGACAAAAACATTGGACAATAAAAGTATAAAAGTATGAGTGAAACGATATTACATTTTTACGTATTAGTATATTCCACCAAGTATTATTTGAAAAGCTCAGGAAGAGTCCTACTTCTAGCGCATATCTCGTTTGTTATCACGGGACTGTGGTTCAAGTAAAAGCTGTTGTCCACAAACTTCCAATAATGGTAGTACAATTCATGTTTGGTTTTATACAGGTGGCTGAGCCAATCAACAGTTCAAGTTTCGTATTCTCTAAGCAGTCATGCCAGAATTTCCGATAGCATTATTCCAATTCTTCAGTCCGTTTCGATCAACCAATGTGTATAGTTACAATTTAGGTTGCTGTTTTGTTTTTATGTGAATATCTGTTAAAAAAAAATATGCATGAAGCTACTCCGGGGAGAACTGTGCCTTGTGACTGATGGATTAGGCTGTTAAAGTATTACGAAGAAATAAATAAATAAACAATTATCAGGATTTGAGCTACGATCCTATAGGAGGAAACACGGTTTTGAACATATTCCTTTTGTGTGTTTTTTTCTGTGTTCATTGGTAATCGTATTGCCAATAAATCATCCCAGAATCATAAATATCACACCAATGTGATACTGAGCAGTCAATGTTCAACTCCACCAACGACAACTTTCAACAGAAGCAAAAGGAACGAAAGATAACTATATTCAGCTTTACAATGTTGTCTCTGAAGACTGATATTGCCTGAGTCATATCTTACGTTTTCAAAGAGCTGTATCCCGATGCCGTAATCTCATAAATAAGTTGGTATGAAACTTTCAGCTGCATCAACTGCCATGCTTGAAAGAAACTATATGAAATATTCCACAACAGGGGAATTTGCTTGTAACACAGCAATGCTTTAACACGCGGTCATTTAGTTTCTTAAGATGTGATAGATATTCCTGTCAAATTCATGTAAATCGACCCATCTAAAGGAATCGAGGTTCGAAAATATGTCCTGTAATCTTAATGCGAATGATTCTCGATCTGCGTTCTCAATGATGATTTGGCAAATGCAAGTAATTCTAAAGGTTTAGGGCAATATCTACGTACAAAAGTTTCGAATTACCTTTAAGGAGAGATATACGACTTATCTAGCATATCGATATGATATGACATCATACCATATTTTATTATACCATAGATGATATGGGTCATATCGCTTGCATTCTTGTTCTTATTTGCTCTCCAATAGATTATTTAATATAAAGGTGTTAGACGAGCCATATCGAGTAGAGTGGCATATTGTGATCAGAATTACCACAACACTTATTGATAAACAAGATATGAGGTGTTTCTGGTTATATACCAGAAATGCTAACTATATCAGTCAAGGCTTCCACAACGTAGAGTTTTCATCTAGTAGAGGTAACGAGGTGTTAAATTAGCGCGATAATACTCCAGGCAAGATGTGAATTCCGATCTATCCTCATTGACCAGTAAAATGCAATCATTCCTGTTTGCTCAATCAGAATGCTCCTGGGATGAATAAAACTGACTGGATCTATGATCGATCAATCTTCTTTGACAACTCAAATTTCCTTTTAGGAACAATTCCATACTTCTCATAAAGACGATATTTGCTGTTCAGGCCACTACTGTTACGTTATAAGCTGACCTGTGACAAAACATCTTCCATTCATATATGCACATGCATTATATAAAAGGCGATGTTCAATTACTGTCGGAATTTTAGACCACAGTAACGTTGACCTTCGTTTGACCGTAATGTGGTACCTGGCAAATCACCGTCCTCTAATGCATCCAATCCACTTTGTCAAATATTTCTTAATTTTTGGGTGAAAGTGACCTTGACCTTCGATATTTTTCCATAATTTTGCTTTGCGACACATCGTCTTTCAGTCATATATCAACACAACCAATAAATGGCTACTTTCAATGATTTCCTAATATTTAGGCCTCAATAAGGTTTTCCTTTGACCTATTGAGCTAAAGTTTGGTGCTCGACACTTGCGTGACCAGATAGCCCTCCTGGTTAAATTTTATAAAAAAAATTAATTAAGGAGCTAAATATCTAAAGTTGGGAGAAGAAGAAGACGAAGGTTAACGTGAATTTCAAAAATGGAGTTCCAGTATCGGTCAAGACATCCATTGCATGGCTGACCACAGCTGGATGTACCAAAGCATTAAATAGAGGGATCACACACAATACACCGTCCGTCGCAATTCCACCAGCTCAATGAGCATGATAATGGTGCGCTTACTTGCAGGGCGAGGGATTGATCCGGATTACATGTCAATGATACAATGATACAACCTGACCTTTGAGTAACAACTTCAGTAGCTTGACAATAGATGAGCCAAAATAACCGATCGCCTATAACGTATAAAACATCCTCAATAAAGATGAGATATATGGCATTCTATATTTGTATAGTATCGTATCATATTGTATCTGTATCGATCGATTAGCACGTTTTGATCCAGATTTGTAACTAAGGCAGGGGCATTAATACCCCGGACATTCTTACGTATCACACTGGTACATGTTCTCTTCTGGGAACATTCAGAATCCGGGATCTGTAACTAAACTGTTACCAATTAACAATCAACGGTGTATCGATTTTCGAATATAGGATTCAAAACTACAATAAAATGAGCCCTTTTTAAGTCATAGTGAACATTTCTTCCTATATTTTACGTTGTCGATACGTCAAATGTCTCTAGAATCATGCAGGATTTGTGGGAATTGTATACGACCCTATACTGGCAAACCTGCCATATTCTACAGGAATGACCATTGAACTATATATTGTTAGGTATACCATAGTGTGCTCCGTCTGGAGTCTTCAATATGCCCACCACACGGCCATGACGACTTGCTTGGATTGATGCGCGAGAGATTTACGCTCGGGTAGGTCTAACTATGGTGGCTGATAGCTGCCATCGCATTCGCGCCCTCGCGACCTGTAAATTTGCAAAAATTGTAGGGGCGCGAGTGGCTCAATACTGCCATGATCGCGCGTTCGCGGGGTCGCGATTGCGAGAATGCGCGAACACGCGAACGAGCACCGTTCGCGCGCGACTGGTGCTCGTTCGCGTGTTCGCGTGATCTCGCAATCGCGACCCCGCGAACGCGCGAACGGTACCGTTCGCGTGTTCGCGTGTCGCGCGATCGCGCCCTTCAAGAGGGCGCGATTGCGCGAACACGCGAACACGCGAACGGTACCGTTCGCGCGCGACTGGTGCTCGTTCGCGTGTTCGCGTGTTCTCGCAATCGCGCCCTCTTGAAGGGCGCGATCGCGCGACACGCGAACACGCGAACGATACCGTTCGCGCGTTCGCGGGGTCGCGATTGCGAGATCACGCGAACGCGCGAACGAGCACCAGTCGCGCGCGAACGGTACCGTTCGCGTGTTCGCGTGTTCGCGCAATCGCGCCCTCTTGAAGGGCGCGATCGCGCGACACGCGAACGGTACCATTCGCGCGTTCGCGCCTTCCTGTTCAAAAAGTGTTTGCGCATGTTCAGGGACCATCTCAAAACAGAACAATTGAAATTGTTTGTTTTTAATATTACATTGGGATTAGATTGATAGCCTATATTCTGATCAATAATCAGACGTGTAGTTTTGCTTACTGTATGTAGGCCTATCATATATATGAAATTGCAGTTTTATACACATTGTTTGACTTTATTTCTCTAAGAAAATCAAAATCCGCATTGCCGGCGACGTAGTCCGCCGTATTTCGGTCATCGAAACCTTGCACAATTCAATTTCCGTTTTTTTGCTTTTGGTTTCTCAAAATCAAAAATTGAAATTTGACCGGCAATTTTCAATTTTCGTTTTTCGTTTTCGGTTTCTCAAAATCAGAAATTGAAATTTGACTTTCAATTTTCGAATTTCCTTTTTCGTTTTATCTCGCGCAAAAACGAAAATCAAATATTGAAAATTGCCTTGACTTTGACGCGTCAATGTTAACTGCACACGCGCAAGGCTTATGATGTCACTTTCGGTCCGCGGAGTAGTATGGAAAGCGCAAATCGGATTGTTTAAGCAAGTGTGGAGCATAATATGGAAAACCAGTAGGGGGAAAGATTTGAGAGGTTCATTACACTATAGATCTCTGAAGCCAGGCATTCGACCTAGATTATAATGGGCCAACTGCGCATGTGCAGAAGCGAGTAGGCGTTCGTGCAGCAGGTGTGATGCATTATATTGAGAACAACCGGGGTGATACACACGGTAGTTTCATTAAAGTAGGGTGGTATAATAAATACGTGGGTACCCTAATCATAACCCCCAAGGAACTTCCCGCGTCGATGCATTGAAGCGTTTGACACCCGCACTTAAAGCGTTGAAACGTTTTTGACGCTGAACGTTGACGGGCATCTGAACGCTCCAACGATCCAGGTCCCAAAAATAGAGAATGGAGATTGGACCTGAAGCATTCAGGCGTCTGTGCTTGTTTGAAATGGTGGTTTCTTGCCCTATGCGGATTTCGCGGCCCATCACCGCGATGCTTACTCTTATTGATATTACATCTTTGTTGGTATCTGTATAAATACTATATTTCAAATCAAAAACAAATAGCGGTTGTGTGCATGAATGCTGTTCGCTTTTGTAGCTCTCTAAACATCTATTTTTAGAAGTGAGAAAACCTAAGACTGCGTCCTGATTGGCTCAGGCCTCAATGTCAGTAGCCAATGAGAACAGCGGGATGCTACATATCCAGACCTGTCTGGTGCATCTTCACAAGTCCAGGTAAATCGTGAATCCTCGCACAGGGTTTACCTGGACATTTTTGGTGATTCGAGTGAGTTCTTGGGTCGTTGCTTCAATCTCGAACATTTCATCCCCAGAGGTTATTTTGAATTAGCATGTCGGTATCCCAAGCCGACGGTTTTTGCTTTGACTCACTATGCCGATTTCAGCCTGACATCAAAGTGCAGTTAGTGGACTGTCGTAATGAGCTAGCTGAGACTGTTCAATAATTGGTTTGATTTAGAGAATACCCCTTGATTTTTTTTATACAGAACTACCGTTGGCAACTAACCAAGGCAATGTATAGATACCCTAACAAATCGATCAATACACTGGCTTCCGAGGATGGCCTGGTGGGCCACATGCCTCTCACGATCCACACCTCTTATACGACACGATTTGCGTTTTCTATTCTACTCGGTGTACCGGAAGTGACATCATAACCCGTCCACGTGCGAACTTCACATTGATACGTCAAAGTTAAAATCAAAAAACGAAAAACGGACAAGTCGATTGAAAATTGACTGTCAAATATGAATTTTCGTTTTTTGTTTTTGCAATCCCAGAATCAAAAATTGAAAATTGACGGTCAAATTTCAATTTTTGATTTTGAGAAACGAAAAACGAAAAACGAAAATTGAATTATGCAAGGTTACACGGACCTAGCATCTGTCGCGCACATATTTGATTATTGTGAGCTGAAATATAGGCTAATAACGTTAACGTAACACAATAATCTAATTTTGTAGTTCCAAGATTCAATACACATAGTCTGCTTGAGATGGTCCCTGAGCATAATTTCCGCACATGCGCAAACACTGAACCGGAAGGCGCGAACGCGCGAATGGTGCTCGTTCGCGTGTTCGCGCGATCTCGCAATCTCGACCCCGCGATCGCGCGACACGCGAACACGCGAACGGTACCGTTCGCGCATTCGCGGGGTCGCGATTGCGAGATCGCGCGAACACGCGAACGAGCACCATTCGCGTCTTCTCGTGTTCGCGCAATCGCGCCTTCAAAGAGGGCGCGATCGCGCGACACGCGAACGCGCGAATGGTGCTCGTTCGCGCGCGAATGGCGCTCGTTCGCGTGTCGCGCGATCTCGCCCTTTTTAAGGGCGCGATCGCGCGACACGCTAACGGTACCATTCGCGCGCGAACGAGCACCAGTCGCGCGCGAACGGTGCTCGTTCGCGTGTTCGCGCATTCTCGCAATCGCGACCCCGCGAACGCGCGAACATGGCAGTATTGAGCCACTCGCGCCCCTACAATTTTTGCAAATTTACAGGTCGCGAGGGCGCGAATGCGATGGCAGCTATCAGCCACCATATCTAACAGTACGCATGTTTGAGTTACAGTGCAGCGCCAAATAAACTCTTCTTTGTGTGGAGATTAATTTAGTCCATACACAGAGGTTTTGGTAGGGCCAGAATGTCAGTCAGAGATATCAAAATGTATAATCCTGTATTACTGATCACAATTATGGATTTGGACCAGTGGGCATTTCTCTTCATATTAGATATTAATAGTTATGAACAACAGGAGTTTTCATTACTTCCGATGCAGTCAGGCCCTACCATAGGTCACGTGATACAGCTATTTGTCACTTCATACATGGCGAGTTCCACAGTTTTGACCATCTCAACACTTGAATATTAAGTAACGATTTCAATAAATTTGAATTAGGTTGAAATATGGCTAATATTGTTTATTGATTTAGAAGAAATATATAATTCTTCTGCAGAAATGCAAAACAAACTTACCTGTCAGTTGTCATCCTATTATTGACTGTTATCTTCCCAGTTTAAGCAGAGATATATCCCACTATGTATGATTTGACAAGCTCAGAGTCTTACATCTAGCGCTTAAGTCTTTCGTTCGCACCACTGAACTATATGCGCACCTGGGTAAGCCTTCAAGGATATCTTGGCTATCAACCAAGGCATGAAGAACACTTAAGAAGCACACATATCAAGCGGGATATTGGCGCGAGATATCTGTCCAGGCGAGTAATGGAATCATAAACATGGTTTAATGTGTAACACTCTTTTGATGGACATATCAATACTGTGGATTCACGAAGCATAACTCCATTGTAGGATCTTCACTGATGACCGTCATACCAGACAGAGCTTCAGCTAGACATCAGTGAGCACTGACACATCTGTCTACCAATGTCAGTAACTACGGATACACGCCCAAGAATAGAAGAGTAATGTACTTATATCACATATCTGTCCCTTCTCATCAGACAATGTAACGAGGACAGTTTTCATTACCCTGTATACTAGTATTAACCAATATTCGTCCAACACTTCTGTGAAGTCATGTGGCTCTGTCAGTATGTCGGCACCTCTTCCCACTTCCCTTATATGTGTTTACCTGTATATGGCGAGATTCTGCTGGTGGACGTTTCGTCCCCGAGGCCCGCCCCCTATACAGACCGCTTGGTCTTTGATATATGTTGGCATTTGTGGGAAGTTGATGCTGGGTCGACATCGGGCCTTACAGACTAGTCTTTTGTGTTTCAATGCCGTCATTTTCATCTGACGACGATACAGCTCACCAATCCCCAGTGTATGAGTTGTCACAGCGACACAGCTCACCAAGTACCAATATACGAGTTGTCAAAGCATTTCCATCATAGCTCTGTAGATTTGTATCTAATACCGCTTATGCCGGTGCTAGGGGCCGTGTGGTCATGTCCTCAAGTTGCCACATGAACAGGTACAATAAAAGCGTACCTGAGATACAACACATATCACGAATCGTTAGATTCTTGGTATGTGCTTTAGAATAGAACACCACTGATATTGAGTAGAAACCATTATTTATTCTTACATGGGATAGAACAAGCCCCTCGGGGTTTTATTCCCGCCAATGTTATTCCTTCGCTTTTGTCACTGAATCTGTCATGACTTTAAGTTGGTGAATAAATATTCATTCATTCATTCATTCATTCATAGGTTAACCAGAAGACTACACTGTGAAGTCATGTTGCTCTGTCAGTATGTCGGCACCTCTTCCCACTTCCCTTATATGTGTTGTAATGGATACATTTTTTATATGGTCGTTTGTCTGAATCAGACTCTTAGAAGGCTCTGTCACCCGATACCTAAGAAAAGAGATTGATTATTTGGTTAAACGAGTCAGTGGTAGTTCAATAATTTGTGTTGTCCACAAACTTTCAACAATGGAAGTCCAACCCAACTTCAGAAATCTACAGGCGTCGTATCAAATGTTCTCATAGGATTATTCCGATTTCTCTGTCCTATAGGATAACATTTTGTTATATTTTGTTATGCATACGGCTACTCCAGGGAGAACTGTGCCAGGCACTGATAGATTACACTGTTGCAGTATTACGAATAAATAAACGAATTAACATATAGAATTTGAGTCACCGCCTTACAACATCAAACACGGTTTGGAACAAATTCCCTTTCTCTTTTTTTTATAAATCTATATCGTATAGGTTCATTGCTAATCGTGTTATACTATATCACACCCGTGTAATACTGTGCAGTCAGTGTTCAAATCCGACAACGACTGCTTTTAAGGGAGCTTCTTGAAATTAGGAACTGGGTTCCCTGGTAGGGATGGCATATGCCGGTTATTCAAATCGGATACACCATGCTGAGTTTGGTGTTCTGATCTGGATGGATTAGAGTTCCAGTTAGGCCATTTCCCTCATGCTGCTGCATGGTATGGCATAAGCCATCCTTTGTCTGCCAAGTTCCAAACTGTATGGCATGGAGTTCCTGGAAGTTCCAACACGGCGCACCATGCCACTCTGTTTGGAATGCCTTCTGCCAGTTCCTAGTATGCCTCAATTTCAAGAAGCTCCCTAACTGAAGCGAAAGGAACGAAAGACAGAAGCAGACAACTGTATTCAGCTGGGCAATGTTGTCTCTACCGGTTCTGCCTGAAGACTGAAACTTCCGGGTAATATTATACACTTTTAAAACACATTTGTTCGGATGCCGAAATCCCAGGTATGAAGTTTTCATTTACATCAACCTCCATGCTTGTAAGAAACTGTATATATGATATATTCCACAACAGAAGACAATTACTTGTAACACAGCAACGTTGATAACTTAAAAGCTTCAACTCGCGATCATCTATTTACTAAAGTTGCCATAGATATTTCATTCAAATTCATGTAAATCGAAGCATCGAAATAAATCGAGATTCAAAAATGTGTCTTGCCATCTAGATGCGAATGATTCTCGACCTGCGTTCCAAATGATAGGTTGCCAAATGCAAATAAACCCACGTGAATAAGTTTAAACAAGCAGATTTATGCTAATATAAATATATAATTCTACTGAAAGAAAAGTCATAACTGACTTGCCTGTAATTTGTCCCTCGTTTGTTGAAATGTAAAATCTGTTATTAGCTGTTATCAGATTTAAGTCTTAGTATATCCCACCAAGCATTATTTGAAAAGCTTAGTAAGAGTCCTACATCTAGCGCACATATCGTTCGTTAATACTGGACTGTGGTACAAGTTGCTGCCCACGAACTTTCAATAATGGACGTACAATTCGTGTTTGATATTATACTGGCGGCTGAGCCAACCAACAGTCCTATTCAAGTTTGAATGCTTTCTTGCAGAGACATATGGTTGCTTTTTTGTCGCCTGTCGTCGTCAATTTTTCCCACCTCTTGCATATCGTTCCAATTTGTATTCTCTATGCCGATAAACCTAGCCAAACTCTCTGAGAGCATCATTCAAATTATTCAGTCCTATAGGATAAACCAATTTGTATATCCGCAATTTAGGTTGCTTTATTTGTTTTTTAATTATTTGCATATGTTAAAATTTGTTATGCATGCAGCTACTCCAGGGAGAACTATGCCTAGGCACTAATGGATTACGCTGTTGAAGTATACCGAAGAAATAAATAAATAAACATCTGGAATTTGAACCACGATCCTACAGGATTAAACAGGTTTTTGAACATATTCCTTTTGTCTTTTTTCTGGGTTCATTGGTAATAGTATTGCCAATAACTCATCCCAGAGTCATATCTTACAGTTTTCAAAGAGATGTATTCCGATGTCGTAATCCCATGAATTAGTTGGATTCAGCTACATCAACCGCCATGCTTGTAAGAAACTATATGAAATATTCCACAACAGGGAAATTTGATTGTAAATCAAATCATCTAAAGGAATCGAAGTTCGAAAATATGACCTGTCATCTAAATGCGAATGATTCTTGATCTGCTTTCTCAATGGTGATTTGGAATGCAAGTAATTCCAAACGTTTAGAACAATATCTCCGTTCAAAAGATTCAAATTACTATTGAGGAGAGATAGACGGCTCGTCTATCCTATCGATATGATATGACATATCGTATTATATTATACCATAGATGGAATAGTTCATGTCGCTCGCATGCTTGTCCTTATTTACTTTCCAACAGTTTACTTAATATGAAGGAGAGATAGACGAGCCATATCGAGTATAGTGGCATATTGTTATCAGAATTACCAATTATTGATAAACGAGGATGTGGGGTGTTCCTGGTCATATATCGGAAATGCCCAAAATATCAGTCAAGGCTTCCACAACGTGGAACTCCTGCTGACAGAGTTTTCATCTAGTAGAGGTAACGAGGTGTTAAATTAGCGCGATAAAACCCCAGGCAAAATGTGAATTCCGATCTATTCCCATTGACCGGTAAAATGCAATCATTCCTGTTTGCTCAATCAAGAATGCTCCTGGGATGAATAAAACTGACTGGATCTCTGATAGATCAATCTTTTTTGACACCTCAAATTTCCTTTTTGGAACAATTCCATATTTCCCATAAAGACGATATTTGCTGTTTGGGCCACTACTGTTATGTTATACACCTGACCGATGATAAAACATTTTCCATTCATATATGCACTTACAGAATGCGATGTTCATTTATTTCCTGATTTTTAGACCACAGTAACGTTGACCTTCGACGTTTTGGTTTGGTAAATCGTCGCCCTCGAATGCATCCACTGCAATTTGTCAACGATTTTCTGTGTTTTTTTTGGTCAAAGTGACCTTGGCCTTAGATACTTTTCCATAATTTTCCTTTGCGACACATCGTCTTCCAATCATATATCAACACAACCAATAATTGCTATTTTCAATGATTTCCTAATTTATGAGCCACAGTAAGGTTGACCTTTGACCTATTGAGCTAGAGTTCGGTGCTTGACACTTGCTTGATCGCAGAGCTATCCTGGCTAAATTTTATCATTTTTCTTAATTAAGAAGCTTAATATCTAAAGTCGGGACGAGGAAACGACGAAGGATAACGTGCATTTCAAACATGGAGTTCCAGTATCGGTCAAGACATCCATTGCATGGCTGACCACAGCTGGATGTACCAACGCGTTAAATAGGAGGAGCACACACAATACACCGTCCGTCACTATTCCACCAGCTCAATGCGCATGAAAATGGTGCACTTACTCCTTCTTAGGGCGAGGGATTGATTCGCATTACATGTTAATCTTGCAATGATACAACCTGACCTTTGGGTAACAGCCCCAGCAGACTGACAATAGATGAGCCAAAATAACCGATCGCCTATAACGTATAAAAGTTTACCTCAATAAAGATGAGATATATGGTATTATATATTTGTATAGTATCGTATCATATTGTATCTATATCGATCGATTAAGACCTTTTGATCCACGTTTTGAATAAGGCAGGGACACTAATACCCCGGACATTCTTATCCATCACACTGGTACATATACTCTTCTGGGCACATTCAGAAGCCGGGATCTGTAAATGAAGTGTTACCACTTAACAATCAACGGTTTATCGATTTTCGAATGTAGGATTCAAAACTACAATAAAACAACCCCATTTCAAGTCATAGTCAATATGTCTTGATATGTTACGTTGTCGATACGTCAAAGGCATAAAGGATCATTCAGGATTTGTGGGAATCGTAAATTATCCTATGCTGGCAAACCTGCCCTATTCTTTATTAACGACCATTAAACTATATATATTGTTAGGTATACCATAGTGTGTCCCGCCTGGCTTCTTCAATATGCCCACCACACGACCATGACGACTTGCTTGGATTGATGCACGAGAGATTTGCGCTCGGGTAGGTCCAACAGCACGCATGTTTGGGGTTATAGTGCAGCGCCAAATAAACTCTTCTTTGTGGGGAGTTTAATTTAGTCCATACACAGAGGTTTTTGGTAGGGCCAGAATGTCAGTCAGAGATATCAAAATGCATGATCCCGTATTACAGGTCTCTATTATGGATTTGGACTAGTGTGTATTTCTCTTCGTATTAGATATTAATTGGCGTATTAGTATCATAATTATGAACAATAGGACAGAGTTTTCATTACTTCCGATGCAGTCAGGCCCTACCATAGGTCACGTGATACAGCTATTTGTCACTTCATACATGGAGAGTTCCACGACTTTCACCATCTCAAGACTTGAATATTAGGTAACGATTTCAATAAATTTGAATTAGGGTGAAATATGGCTAATATTGCTTATTGTATTAGATCTAATATCTAATTCTACTGAACGGAAAGGCAAAACAAACTTACTTGTCATTTGTCACTCTGTTATTGACTGTTATCTTCTCAGTTTAAGCAGAGGTACATCCCACCATGTATGATTTGACAAGCTCAGAAAGAGTCACATCTAGCGCTTAAGTCTTTCGTTATCACCACTGAACTATATGCCCACCTGGGTAAGCCTTCAAGGACATCTTGTCTATCAACCAAGGCGAGAAGGACACTTAACAAGCACACATTTCAAGCGGGATATTGGCGCGAGACATCTGCCAAGGCAAGTAATGAAATCATAAACATGGTTTAACGTGTAACACTCTTTTGATGGACAGATCAATACCGAGGATTCACCAAATATAACTCCTTTGTAGAACCCTCACTGATGACCGTAATACCAGAGAGAGCTTCAGCCACACATCAGCGAGCCCTGACACATCTGTCTACCAATGCCAGTAACTACGGATACACGTCCAAGAATAGAAGAGAATGTACTTATACCAAATATCTGTCCCTTCTCATCAGACAATGTAACGACGACCGTGTTCCTTTCTCTATATACATGTATTTGCCAATATTCGTTAATAATTTCAACAGTCGATACATGGACAAATAAATGAATAAATAAACATATAGAATTTGAGTTACGGCCTTACAGGATCAAACACGGTTTGGAACAAATTACTTTTCTCTCTTTTTTATAATTCATTGGCAATCGTGTTATACCACACCCGTGTGATACTGCGCAGTCAATGTTCAAATCCGACAACGACTGCTTTCAACTGAAGCGAAAGGATCGAAAGACAGAAGTAGACAATTGTAATCAACTGTGCAATGTTGTCTCTGCTGGAGAATACTGACTGAAGGCTGATACTTCCCGAGTCATATCATACAGTTTTCAAACAGATGTGTTCGGATGCCGTAATCCCATGACTTACTTGGTATGAAGCTTTCATGTATATATGAAATATTCCACAACAGAAGACAATTACTTGTATCACAGCAACGTTGATTACTTAAAAGCTTCAACTCGCGATGATATATTTACTAAAGTTGCCATAGATATTCCAGTCAAATTCTTGTAAATCGAAGCATCGAAATAAATCGTGGTTCGAAAATGTGTCTTGCCATCTAGATGCGAATGATTCTCGATCTGCGTTCCAAATGATGGGTTGCCAAATGCAAATAAATCCAGGTAAATAAGTCTAAAGAAGCAGATTGATGCTAATATAAAATATATAATTCTACGGAAAGAAAAATCAAAACTGACTTACTTGCAATTTGTCCCTAGTTTGTTGAAATGTAAAATCAGTTATTAGCTGTTATCAGTTTTAACTCTTAGTATATCCCACCAAGTATTATCTGGAAAGCCCAGGAAGAGTCCTACATCTAGCGCATATATCGTTCGTTAACACAGGACTGTGGTTTAAGTACAAGTTGTTGCCCACAATCTTCCAATAATGGAAGTACAATTCGTGTCTGATATTATACAGGCGGCTGAGTCAACCAACAGTCCTATTCAAGTTTTGATAGCATCATTCAGATCATTCAGTCCTATAGGATAAACCAAGTTGTATATCCGAAATTTAGGTTGCTCTAGTTGTTTTTATTTAGATATCTGTTAAAATTTGTTATGCATGCAGCTGCTCCAGGGAAAACTGTGCCTAGGCACTGATGGATTACGCTGTTGAAGTATACCGAAGAAATAAATAATACACACCTGCGATTGAGCTACGATCCCACAGGATCAAACAGGGTTTTGAGCATATTCCTTTTGTGTTTTTTCTGAGTTCATTGGTAATAGTATTGCCAATAATTCATCCCAGAGTCATATCTTACAGTTTTCTTTAGAGATATATTCCGATGCCGTAATCCCATCAAGTAGTTGGTATGAAACTTTCAGCTACATCAACCGCCATGCTTGTAAAAAAACTATGTGAAATATGCCACAACAGGGTAATCTGCTTGTAATACAGCAATGCCTTAACACGCGGTCATTGTTTTCTTGAGATGCGATAGATATTCCTGTCAAATTCATGTATATCGAACCATCTAAAGCAATCGAAGTTCGAAAATATGACCTGTCATCTAAATGCGAATGATTCTTGATCTGCGTTCTCAATGATGATTTGGAATGCAAGTAATTCCAAACGTTTAGGGAAAGATCTACGTGCAAAAGATTCTAATTCTTATTAAGGAGAGATAGACGGTTCTTCTATCATACGATATGATATGACATATCGTATTATATAATACCATAGATGATATGGATCATGTCGCTTGCATGCTTGTTCTTATTTACTTTCCAACAAATTACTTAATATAAAGGAGAGATAGACGAGCCATATCGAGTATAGTGGCATATTGTTATCAGAATTACAAATTATTGATAAACAAGATGTGGTGTGTTCTGGTCATATATCGGAAATGCCCACAATATCAGCCAAGGCTTCCAAAACGTGGAAATCCTCCTGATAGAGTTTTCATCTAGTAGCGGTAACGAGGTGTTAAATTAGCGCGATAAAACCCCAGGCAAGATGTGAATTCCGATCTATTCCCATTGACCGATAAAATGCAATCATTCCTGTTTGCTCAATCAGAATGCTCCGGGGATGAATAAAACTGACTGGATCTATGATAGATCAATCATTTTTTGACCCCTGAAATTTTCTTTTAGGAACAATTTCATATTTCTCAAAAAGACGATATTTGCTGCTTGGGTCACTACTGTTATGTTATACACTTGACCTGTGATAAATCATCTTCCATTCATATATGCATTCACAGAAAGCGATGTTCAATTGTTTCCTAAATTTTAGGCCACAGTAACGTTGACCTTCGAAATCTTCGCCCTCTGATGCATCCACTCCACTTTGTCAAAGATTTCTTGATTTTTCAGTAAAAGTGATCTTGACCTTCGATACTTTTTCAGTAATTTTGCTTTGCGACACATCGTTTTCCCGTCATATATCAACACAACCAATAATGGCTATTTTCAATGATTTCCGAATATTTATGCCAAGGTAAAGTTGGCCTTTGATCTATTGAGCTAAAGTTTGGTGCTCGACACTTGCGTGACCCTACAGCCATCCTGCTAAATTTCATTTTTTTAATTAAGGAGCTAAATTTCTAAAGTCGGGAGGAGAAGAAGACAAGGTTAACGTGCATTTCAAAAATGGAGTTCCAGTATCGCTCAAGACATTCATTGCATGACTGACCACAGTTGGCTGTACCAAAGCGTTAAATAGAGGGACCACACACAATACACCGTCCGTCGCAATTCCACCAGTTCAATGAGCATGATAATGGTGCGCTTACTCTTCTTCAGGGCGAGGGATTGATCCGGATTACATGTCAATGATGCAACGATAGAACCTGACCTTTGGGTAACAAATTCAGTAGCCGGACAATAGATGAGCCAAAATAACCGAACGCCTATAACGTCTAAAACTTCACCTCAATAAAGAGGAGATATATGGTATTATATATTTGTATAGTATCGTATCATATTGTATCTGCATCGATCGATTAGGACGTTTTGATCCACATTTGCAACTAAGGCAGTGGCACTAATACCCAGGACATTCTTATCCATCACACTGGTACATGTTCTCTTTTGGGAACATTCAGAAGCCGGGATCTGTAACTAAACTGTTACCACTTACCAATCAACGGTGTATCGATTTTCGAATGTAGGAATCAGAACTACAATAAAAAGACCCATGTTTAAGTTATAGTCAACATTTCTTGCTATATTTCACGTTGTCGATATGTCAAATGTCTCCAGAATCATGCAGGATTTGCGGGAATCGTATACGACTCTATACTGGCAAACCGGCCATATTCTACATGAATGACCATTGAACTATATATTGTTAGGGATATCATAGTGTGCTTCGTCTGGAGTCTTCAATATGCCCACCACACGGCCATGACGACTTGCTTGGATTGATGCACGAGAGATTTGCGCTCCGGTAGGTCTAACAGTACGCATGTTTGGGGTTACAGTGCAGCGCCAAAAAATAAACTCTTCTTTGTGGGGAGATTAATTTAGTCCATACACAAGAGGTTTTGGTAGGGCCAGAATGTCAGTCAGAGATATCAAAATGTATGATCCTCAATTATGGAATTGGACCAGTGTGTATTTCTCTTCGTATTAGATATTCATTGTCGTATTAGTTTCATAATTATGAACAACAGGACAAAGTTTTCATTACTTCCGATGCAGTCAGGCCCTACCATAGGTCACGTGATACAGCTATTTGTCACTTCATACATGGAGAGTTCCACGACTTTCACCATCTCAAGACTTGAATATTAAGTAACGAATTCAATACATTTGAATTAGGTTGAAATATGGCGAATATTGTTTATTGATTTAGAACAAATATCTAATTCTTCTGAACGGAAAGGTAAAACAAACTTACCTGTCATTTGACACTCTGTTATTGACTGTTATTTTCTGAGTTTAACCAGAGGTATATCCCACAATGTATGATTTGACAAGCTCAGAAATAGTCATGCATCTAGCCCATAAGTCTTTCGTTATCACCACTGAACTATATGCCCACCTGAGTAAGCCTTCAAGGACATCTTGTCTATCAACCAAGGCGTAAAGAACACTTAACAAGAACACATATCAAGCGGGATATTGGCGCGAGATATCTGTCCGGGCGAGTAATGGAATCATAAACATGGTTTAACGTGTAACACTCTTTTGATGGACAGATCAATACCGGGGATTCAGCAAATATAACTCCTTTGTAGGACCTTCGCTGATGACCGTAATACCAGAGAGAGCTTCAGCCACACATCAGCGAGCACTGACACATCTGTCTACCAATGTCAGTAACTACGGATACACGTCCAAGAATAGAAGAGTAATGTACTTATACCAAATATCTGTCCCTTCTCGTCAGACAATGTAGCCACGATCGTGTTCCTTACTCTATATACATATATTTGGCAATATTAGTTCAACAGTAGATGCATGGACAATTTATTATATGGTCGTTTGTCTGAACAAGACTCTTAGAACGCTCTGTCACCCGAAGCCTAAGAAGAGAGATTGACTATTTGGTTATACACCAAGTATTGTTTGAAAATCCCAGGAAGAGCCCTACATCTAGCGCATATATCGCTCGTTGACACGGGACTGTGGTCAAGTACAAGTTGTTGCCCACAAACTTCCAATAATGGAAGTACAATTCGTGTTGGATATTATACAGGCGGCTGAGCCAACCAACAGTCCTATTCAAGTTTTGTATTCTCTAGGCCGATGAACCATGCCAAACTATCTGATAGTATCATTAAAATTATTCAGTCCTATGGGATAAACCAATTTATACATCCGAAATTTAGGTTGCTCTATTTGTTTTTATTTAAATATCTGTTAAAATTTGTTATGCATGCAGCTACTCCAGGGAGAACTGATAGATTACGCTGTTGAAGTATACCGAAGAAATAACACATCTGGGATTTGAGCTACGATCCTACAGGATCAAATAGGGTTATGAACATATTCCTTTTGTGGTTTTTTCTGGGTTCATTGATAATAGTATTGTCAATAATTTACCCCAGAGTTATATCTTACAGTTTTCAAAGACATGTATTCCGATGCCGTCATCCCATCAAGTAGTTGGTATGAAACTTTCAGCTACATCAACCGCCATGCTTGTAAGAAACTATATGAAATATTCCACAACAGGGGAATTTGCTTGTAACATAGCAATGCCTGAACACGCGGTCGTTTATTTTCTTGAGATGCGATAGATATTCCTGTCAAATTCATGTAAATCGAACCGTCTAAATGAGTCGAAGTTCGAAAATATGACCTGCCCTGTAAATGCGAATGATTCTTGATCTGCGTTCTCAATGATGATTTGGAATGCAAGTAATTCCAAACGTTTAGGGCAATATCTACGTGCAAAAGATTCTAATTACTACTAAGGAGAGATCGACGGTTCGCCTATCATACGATATTATATGATATATCGTATTATATTATACCATAGATGATATAGCTCATATCGCTTGCATGCTTGTTCTTATTTGCTTTCCAACAGATTACTTAATATAGAGGAGAGCTAGACGAGCCATATCGAGTATACTGCCATATTGTTATCAGAATGACCAATTATTGATAAACAATATGTAGGATGTTCCTGGTCATATATTGAAAATGCCCACAATATCAGTCAAGGTTTCCACAACGTGGAACTCCTCCTGATATATAGAGTTTCCATCTAGTAGAGGTAACGAGGTGTTAAATTAGCGTGATAAAACCCTGCAGGCAAGATGTGAATTCTGATCTATTCCCATTGACCGGCAAAATGCAATCATTTCTGTTTACTCAATCAGAATGCTCCTGAGATGAATAAAACTGACTGGATCTATGATCGATCAATCTTTTTGACACCTCAAATTTCTTTTTTGGAACAATTCCATATTTTTCATGAAGACGATATTTGCTGCTCAGGTCACTACTGTTACGTTATACTGCTGACCTGTGATAAAACATCTTCCATTCATATATGCACTTACAAAAGGCGATGTTCAATTATTGTCTGAATTTTATACGACAGTAACGTTGACCTTCGAGGGTTTGAACTTAATGTTGGTACCTGGCAAATCTTCGCCCTCTAATGCATCCACTCGACTTTGTCAAAGATTTCTTGATTTTTTGGAAAAAGCGACCTTGACTTTCGATACTTTTCCATGAATTTGCTTTGCGACAGATCGTCTTCCCGTCATATATCAACACAACCAATAATGGCTATTTCCAATGATTTCAGAATATCTAAGTCACGGTAAGATTGACCTTTGTCCTATTGAGCTAAAGTTTGGTGCGCGACACTTGAGTGACCCTATAGCCATCCTGCTAAATTTTATCTCTTTTTTGTTAAGGAGCTAAATATCTAAAGTCGGGAGGAGAAGCTGACGAAGGTTCAGGTGCATTCCAAACATGGAGTTCCAGTATCGGTCAAGACATACATTGCATGGCTGAACACAGTTGGATGTACCAAAGCGTTAAATAGAGGGATCCTGTGTTAAATGTGACGATTTTAATCAACGTCACAAAACATTGTTGCAGAAATTTATAAAACAGGGCTACACCACCAAGCGCCTCCACTCATAGTTTTTATAAAATTTGGCGATACATATCGCATGCTGATAGCAAAATACGAGCGTAGCGTGCAAGATCTATGGCGTTACGTTTCGTAACTTGTGTCTAATTCCGCTTAACCCGGGGCTAGGGGCCGTATGAACCCATGTACTTCAAGATCCTCATGGTACTCATATGAACAGTCACAATCAAAGCGTGACTGAGATACATCATCCTTTAGATGACGACTTTACAACGAATATTATTTATTAAGAATACTGATCAGCGATACGGATTTGATATTTTTGGAGCATCATGATGTCTTGCCGGCATCATTGAAAACTGTTGACCGCTTCTCTCTTGCAGGAAGCCTATGTTTATGTATACTATGATTGTCTTTTTGAATTTGGTGCTAATACTGTTATATGGAATATGGAATAGGTCTTTGGATTATGGACGCAGATATTCTCTAATGGATGACGGCTGAATTATGAATGACGGACTAGACGCTTGTAATCAAACACAATACACCGTCCATCGCAATTCCACCAGCTCATTGAGCATGATAATGGGCGAGGGATTGATCCGGATTGCATGTCAATCATGCAAAGATACAACCTGAACTTTGGGTAACAACCCCAGAAGCCTGAAAATAGATGAGCCTAAATAGCCGATCGCCAATAACGTATAAAACTTCACCTCATATAAAAATGAGATATATGGTATTACATATTTGTATAGTATTACATTGTATCTGTATCGATCGATTAGGACGTTTTGATCCACATTTGCAACTAAGACAGGGACACTAATACCCAGGACATTCTTATCTATCACAGTGGTACATATTCTCTTCAGAGTACATTCAGAAGCCGGGATCTGTAACTAAACTGTTACCACTTAACAATCAACGGTTTATCTATTTTCGGATGTAGGAATCAAAACTACAATAAAACAAACCCATTCTGAGTCATAGTCGATATTTCTTGCTATATTTTACGTTGTCGATACGTCAATTTCTGAGACTCGTATATGACCCTATATTGGCAAACCTGCCCTTTTCTATAGGAATGACCATTGAACTACATTTATATTGTTAGGTATACCATAGTGTGTCCCGCCTGGTGTCTTCAATATGCTCAACACACAACCATGACGACTTGCTTGGATTGATGCACGAGAGATTTACGCTCGGATAGGTCTAACAGTACGCATGTTTGGGGTTGCAGTGCAGCGCCAAATAAACTCTTGTGTTGGGAGATTAATTTAGTTCCTACACAGAGGTTTTGGGAGGGCCAGAATGTTAGTCAGATATATCAAAATGTATGATCCTGTATTACTGATCTCAATTATGGATTTAGACCAGTGGACATTTCTCTTCGTATTAGATATTAATTGGCCTATTAGTCTCATAATTATGGACAACAGGACAGAGTTTTCATCACTACCGATGCAGTCAGGCCCTACCATAGGTCACGTGATACAGCTATTTGTCACTACATACATGGAGAGTTCCACGACTTTCACCATCTCAAGACTTGAATATTAAGTAACGATTTCAATACATTTGAATTAGGTTGAAATGTGGCGAATATTGCTTATTGCATTAGGACAAATATCTAATCCTTCTGAATGGAAAGGCAAAACAATCTTACCTGTCATTTATCACTCAGTTATTGACTGTTATCTTCCCAGTTTAAGCAGAGGTATATCCCACCATGTATTATTTGAAATTACAACACATATAAGGGAAGTGGGAAGAGGTGCCGACATACTGACTGCGTCACATGACTTCACAGAATAGTCTTCTAGTTAACCTATTCTAAAGCAAATACCAAGAATCTAACGATTCATGATATGTGTTGTATCTCAGGTACGCTTTTATTGTACCTTAGAAAGAGTCTTACATCTGGCGCATAAGTTTTTCGCTATCACCACTGAAATATATGCCCACCTGGGTAAGCCTTCAAGAACATCTTGTCTATCAATCAAGGCGTGAAGAACACTTAACAAGCACACATATCAAGCGGGATATTGACGCGAGATATCTGTCCAGGCAAGTAATGGAATCATAAACATGGTTTAACGTGTAACACGTGTTTGATGGACAGATCAATACCGGGGATTCACCAAATATAACTCCTTTGTAGGACCTTCACTGATGACCGTAATACCAGAGAGAGCTTCAGCCACACATCAGCGAGCGCCGACACATCTGTCTACCAATGTCAGTAACTACGGATACACGTCCAAGAATAGAAGGGTAATGTACTTAAACCAAATATCTGTCCCTTCTCATCAGACAATGTAACGACGATAGTGCTCATTTCCCTATATACACGTATTAGCCAATATTCGTTCAACAGTGGATACATGGATACCTAAGAAAAGAGATTGATTATTTGGTTATACGAGTCAGCGGTTCAAGAATTTTTGTTGTCCACAAACTTTTAACAATGGAAGTCCAACTCAAGTTCAGAAATCTACAGGCGTCGTACCAAATGTTCTGATAGGATTATTCCGATTTCTCTGTCCTATAGGATAACATTTTTTTATATATATTTCGTTATGCACACGGCTACTCCAGAGAGAGCTGTGCTGGGTACTGATCGATTGCACTGTTGCAGTACTAAGAATAAATAAATAAACATATAGAATTTGAGTCACCGCCTTACAGGATCAAACACGGTTTGGAACAAATGTTGTCTCTACCGGATCTGCCTGAAGACTGAAACTTCCGGGTAATATCATACACTTTTCAAACAGATTTGTTCGGATGCCGTAATCCCAGGACTTACTCGATATGAAGTTTTCATTTACATCAGCCTCCATGCCTGTAAGAAACTGTATATATGATATATTCCACAACAGAAGACAATTACTTGTAACACAGCAACGTTGATTACTTAAAAGCTTCAACTCGCGATCATTTATTTACTAAAGTTACCATAGATATTTCATTTAAATTCATGTGAATCGAAGCATCGAAAAAATCGAGGTTCAAACATGTGTCTTGCCATCTAGATGCGAATGATTTTCGATCTGCGTTTCAAATGATGGGTTGCCAAATGCATATAAACCCACGTGAATAAGTCTAAAGAAGCAGATTGATGCTAATATAATATATATAATTCTACTGAAAGAAAAGTCATAACTGACTTACCTGTAATTTGTCCCTCGTTTGTTGAAATGTAAAATGTGTTATTAGCTGTTATCAGATTTAAATCTTAGTATATCCCACCAAGCATTATTTGAAAAGCTCAGGAAGAGTCCAACATCTAGCGCATATATCGTTCGTTAACACGGGACTGTGGTACAAGTTGTTGCCCACAAACTTCCAATAATGGACGTACAATTCGTGTTTGATATTATACTGGCGGCTGAGCCAATCAACAGTCCTATTCAAGTTTGATTGCTTTCTTTTAGGGGCATACGTTTGCTTTTTAGTCGCCAGACGTCGTCAATTTTCCCCACCTCTTCCAAGTTGCTCCAATTTGTATTCTCCAGGCCGATAAACCTAGCCAAAATCTATGAGAGCATCATTCAAATTATTCAGTCCTATAGGATAAACCAATTTGTATATCCGAAATTTAGGTTGCTCTATTTGCTTTTTATTTACATATGTCAAAATTTGTTATGCATGCAGCTACTCCAGGGAGAACTCTACCTAGGCACTAATGGATTACGCTGCTGAAGTCTACCGAAGAAATAAATAAATAAATAAACACCTGGGCTTTGATCCACGATCCTACAGGATAAAACAGCGTATTGAACATATTCCTTGGTGGGGTTTTTTCTGGGTTCATTGGTAATAGTATTGCCAATAATTCATCCCAGATTCATATCTTACAGTTTTCAAAGAGATGTATTCCGATGTCGTAATCCCATGAATTAGTTGGTATGAAACTTTCAGCTACATCAACAGCCATGCTTGTAAGAAACTATATGAAATATTCCACAACAGGGGAATTTGCTTGTGACAGAGCAATGTCTGAACACGCGGTCATTTCTTTTCTTGAGATGCGATAGATATTCCTGTCAAATTCATGTGAATCAAATAATCTAAAGGAATCGAAGTTCGAAAATATGACCTGTCCTGTAAATGCGAATGATTCTTGATCTGCGTTCTCAATGATGATTTGGAATGCAAGTAATTCTAAACGTTTAGGGCAATATCCAAAAGATTCTAATTACTCTAAAGGAGAACTAGACGGCTTGTCTATCATATCGATATGATATGACATTGTATAATATCATATTATATTATACCATAGATGAAATAGCTCATGTCGCTTGCATGCTTGTTCTTATTTACTTTCCAACAGATTACTTAATATGAAGGAGAGATAGACGAGCCATATCGAGTATAGTGGCATATTGTTATCGGAATTACCAATTATTGATCAACAAGATGTGGGGTGTTCCTGGTCATTTATCGGAAATACCCACAATATCAGTCAAGGCTTCCACAACGTGGAACTCCTTCTGATAGAGTTTTCATCTAGTAGAGGTAACGAGGTGTTAAATTAGCTCGATAAAACCCTGCAGGCAAGACGTGAATTCTACGGAGCCGTGGAAGGGACATGCGTTTTATTTATATTTTCACCCTTAGGAAAACAGAATTTTTTTCCTTTTTCTTTCAAAACTTGTGAAAAAGAAATTTTATTTATTTTTTGGGCTTGGAAAAGAGAATAATTTTCCTTTCAGTGAAAAAGGAATTTTATTTATATTTTCGGTCTTCGAAAAAAAAAAAATCCTTTTTTATTTACGTCAGTGAAAAGGGATTTTTTTTTATTTTTCTGGCCGTCAAAATAAAAGTTTTTCTTCTTTTGCATCAACTGAATTATCTCGGGCCCTTAGATAATTGCCCAATGAGAAAGCAGCATAGTGGGCTATGGTACGAAAATCGCAGGCTCTCATTGGTCAATTATCTTGGACCCCGAGATAATATCTAGGGCCCCCAGATAATCAGCCAATGAAAACTTTCCTTTAGTATCGTTTCCTTATAGAATTATCATCCATTTGCGGCGCCATGGATTTATCCAACAGGGAATCGTTGATTCGTTTGTATTTTGACTGTGGATTGATGTACAAAGACATAGTTGATTTAATGGCAGTTCAACGCGAAATGGCGGTCGGGTGAATAGGGTAGAATAAAAGCGGTTTTCATTGGCTGATTATCTTGGGGCCCTAGATATTATCTCGGGGTCCAAGATAATTGACCAATGAGAGCCTACCATTTTCGTACCATAGCCCACTATGCTGCTTTCTCATTGGGCAATTATCTAAGGGCCCGAGATAACTCAGTTGATGCGAAAGAAGAAAAACTTTTATTTTGACGGCCAGAAAAATAAATAAAATTCCTTTTTCACTGACGTAAATAAAAGGCAATTTTATTTTTTTTCGAAGACCGAAAATATAAATAAAATTCCTTTTTCACTGAAAGGAAATTATTCTCTTTTCCAAATCCGAAAAAATAAATAAAATATCTTTTTCACAAGTTTTGAGAGAAAAAGGGGAAATATTCTGTTTTCCTGAGAGTGAAAATATAAATAAAACGCATGTCCCTTCCCATTGACCGGTAAAATGCAATCATTCCTGTTTGCTCAATCAGAATGATCCTGGGATGAATAAAACTGACTGGATCTATGATCGATCAATCTTTTTTGACACCTCGAATTTTCTTTAAGGAACAATTTCATATTTCTCATAAAGACCATATTTGCTGCTTGAGCCACTACTGTTATGTTATACACTTGACCTATGATAACACATCTTTCATTTTTATATGCACTCACAGAATGCGATGTTCAATTATTTTCTGACTTTTTTTAGACCACAGTAACGTTGCCCTTCGACGTTTTGACCTTAGTGTGGTACCTGGCAAATCATCGCCCTCCACTTTGTCAAAGATTTCTTAATTTTTTGGTAAAAGTGACCTTGACCTTCGATACTTTTCCGTAATTTTGCTTTGCTGCACATCGTCTTCCCGTCATATATCAACACAACCAATAATGGCTATTTTCAACGATTTCCTAATATTTAGGCCTCAATAAGGTTGGCCTTTGACGAATTGACCTAAAGTTTGGTGCTTGACACTTGCGTGACCCTATAGCCATCCTACTGAATTTGACCTTTTTTTTTAATTAAGGAGCTAAATATCTAAAGTCGGGAGGAGAAAACGACGAAGGATAACGTGCATTTCAAACATGGAGTTCCAGTATCGGACAAGACATTCATTGCATGGCTGACCACAGCTGGATGTATCAGAGCGTTAAATAGAGGGATCACACACAATTCACCGTCTGTCGCAATTCCACCAGCTCAATGCGCATGATAATGGTGCGCTTAGTCCTCTTCAGGGCGAGGGATTGATCCGGATTATATGTCAATCATGCAATGATACAACCTGACATTTGCATAAGAACCCCAGAAGCCTGACAATAGATGAGCCTAAATTACCAATCGTCTATAACGTATAAAACCTCACCTCAGTAAAGATACATGGTATTATATATTTGTATAGTATCGTATAATATTGTGTCTGTATTGATCGATTAAGACGTTTGATCCACATTTGCAACTAATGCAGGGTCACTAATATGCAGGACATTCTTATCCATCACGCTGGTACATATTCTCTTCTAGGTACATTCAGAAGCCGGGATCTGTAACTAAACTGTTACCACTTAACAATCAACGGTTTATCGATTTTCGAATGTAGGATTCAAAACTACAATAAAACAAACCCATTTTAAGTCATATTCGATATTTCTTGCTATATTTTACGTTGTCGATACGTCAATTTATGGGAATCGTATATGATCCTATACTGGCAAGCCTGTCCTATTCTATGGGCATGACCATTAAACTACATATATATATATATATATATATATTGTTAGGTATATCATAGTGTGTCCCGCCTGGCGTCTTCAATATGCCCACCACACGGCCATGACGACTTGGTTGGATTGATGCACGAGAGATTTACGCTCGGGTAGGTCTTACAATACGCACGTTTGGGGTTACATTGCAGTGCCAAATAAACTCTTCTTTGTGTTGAGATTAATTTAGTCCGTACACAGAGATTTTGGGAGGGCCAGAATGTCAGTCAGAGATATCAAAATGTATAATCCTGTATTACTGATCTGAATTATGGATTTAGACCAGTGGGCATTTCTCTTCATATTAGATATTAATTGGCGTATAAGTTTCATAATTATGAACAACAAGACAGAGTTTTCATCACTTCCAATGCAGTCAGGCCCTACCATAGGTCACGTGAGGCAGCTATTATGGAGAGTTCCACGGCTTTCACCATATCAAGACTTCCAACGATTCCAATACATTTGAATTAGGTTGAAATATGGCGAATATTGCTTATTGCATTAGATCTAATATCTAATTCTACTGAACGGAAAGGCAAAACAAACTTACCTGTCATTTGTCACTCTGTTATTGACTGTTATCTTCCCAGTTTAATCAGAGGTATATCCCGCCATGTATTATTTGAAAAGCTTAGAAAGAGTCTTACATCTGGCGCATAAATCTTTCGTTATCACCACTGAACTATATGCCCACCTGGGTAAGTCTTCAAGGACATCTTGTCTATCAATCAAGGCGTGAAGCACACATATCAAGCGGGATATTGGGGCGAGATATCTGACCGGGCGAGTAATGGAATCATAAACATGGTTTAACGTGTAACACTCTTTTGATGGACAGATCAATACCGGGATTGACGAAATATAACTCCTTTGTAGGACTTTCACTGATGACCGTTATACCAGAGAGAGCTTCAGCCACACATCACCGAGCACTGACACATCTGTCTACCAATGTCAGTAACTACGGATACACGTCCAAGAATAGAAGGGTAATGTACTTATACCAACTATCTGTCCCTTCTCATTAGACAATGTAACGACGACAGTGTTCCTTACCCTATATACATGTAGTAACCAATATTCGTTCAACAGTCGATACATGGACAGTATATTATATGGTCGTTTGTCTGAACAAGACTCTTAGAAGGCTCCGTCACGCGATACCTAAGAAAAGAGATTGATTATTTGATTATAGGAGTCAGTGGTTCAATAATTTATGTTGTCCACAAACTTCCAACAATGGAAGTCCAACACAAATTCACAAATCTAGAGGCGTTGTACCAAATATTCTGATAGGATTATTGAGATTTCTCTGTCCTAGAGGATAACAAATGTTGTATATTTTGTTATTAACACGGCTACTCCAGGAAGAACTGTGCCAGGCTCTGATAGATTACACTGTTGCAGTATTACGAATAAATAAATAAATAAATAAATATACATATAGGATCTGAGCTACGGCCTCGTAGGATCAAACACGGTTTGGAACAAATTCCTTTTCTCTTTTTCTATAACTTTATATCATATGGTTTCATATGCTATATCACACCCGTGTGATACTGCGCAGTCAGTGTTAAAAATCCGACACCGGCTGCTTTCAACTGAAGCGAAAGCAACGAAAGACAGATGTAGACAATTGTATTTAGCTGTGCAATGTTATCTCTGGCTGAAGGCTGGTACTTCCCGAGTCATATCATACAGTTTTCAAACAGATGTGTTCGGATGCCGCAATCCCATGACTTGGTATGAAGCTTTCATTTACATCAACCTCCATGATTGCAAGAAACTGTATATATAAAATATTCCACAACAGAAGACAATTACTTGTAACAAAGCAACGTTGATTACTTAAACACATTATTTACTAGAGATGATGCAAATTCATGCAAATCGAAGCATCGGAATAAATCGAGGTTCGAAAATGTGTCTTGCCATCTAATGCGAATGATTCTCGATCTAGGTTCCAAATGATGGGTTGCCAAATGCAAATAATTCCAAACGTTTAACCTGTTTGAGGAAAGATCAACGTGCAAAAGATTCTTATCAGATCAAGGAGATACAAGCGTCTAATCCGTCATTCATAATTCAGCCGTCGTCCATTAAAGAATATCCGCGTCCATAATCCAAAGACCTATTCGATATCCACATAACAGTATTAGCACCAAATTCAAAAAGACAATCATAGTATACACAAACATATGCTAGTTTCCTGCAAGAGAGAAGCGGTCAACAGTTTTCAATGATGCCGACAAGACATCATGATGTTCCAAAAATATAAAATCCGTATCGCTGATCAGTATCCTTAATCCAGAATAATCGTTGTAAAGTCGTTATCTAGAGAATGATGTATCTCAGTCACGCTTTGATTGTGGCTGTTCATATGAGCAGCATGAGGATCTTGAAGTACATGGGTTCATACGGCCCCTAGCCCTGGGTTAAGCGGAATTAGACACAAGTTACGAAACGTAACGCCATAGATCCTGCACGCTACGTTCGTATTTTTCTATCAGCATGCGATATGTATCACCAAATTTGAGAAACTTTGAATGGAGGCGCTTGGTGGAATAGCCCTGTTTTATAAGTTTCTGCAACAATGTTTTGTGACGTTGATTGAAATCGTCACATTTAACACAGGATCTAGCAAATGCTACTAGGCGATATATGTATACGCCATATGCAGGTCCCACTGGAATATTACTGTCCAGAAAGGGATAGTTTACGATGTCGAAATTGTAATCATCTCTTTTGTCATAAAGTCGTCGAGAGAGAATGCTCGCTTCATTTTTGTAGAGATAGAGATCTAAATATGATGCACCTGTAGGGCTATCTGTAGTTTCCTTCAATTCCAGTGAAGGTGGATATATATATCCTTTACTGCTTCATTTATATAGCGATTATCCACAGCGAGAAGATCGTCTATATAGCGTTTGGTGAATGAGAAGGAACGGGCTTTGATTGGATCAGTTTTTGAAAGCGCCTGCGTATAGTCATATTCATAAGAGGACAGATACAGGTCAGCCAACAGGGGTGCGCAATTAGTACCCATTCGAATACCTATATGCTGCTGATATATTGTGTTGCCAAATTTCACATAGATGTGTTTAATGAGAAATTCAAGCAACTCTATAAACAAAGAAACATCCCATGAATGATATCTCTTGTATGTAGTAGAGCTGAAGAATGCTTTATGGCTTCCGACATTAATATATCTGCGATCAGTTTTCTTGAACACAGATACTATTAATGAACTTAGACGGTCAAGAAGGGCCCGATGAGAGATTGTAGTATAGAGAGTCGAGAAATCCCATGAGGATACTTGTCTGTACGGTATGTGATCTTTAGTATCAAGTTCTTCCGTAAGACATTTTGAGTTTTATTAATATCCACATACATACAACGCCAGAGTTTTTAGAAATAGTGGTGCAATACCTGCCCCAAAATGTGTTTACCTCCTGAAGGGCCCTCGTCAATAGGTTTGAAAGAAGCTTGGTGGTGCAGCTTCTAGAACCAGCTATGAATCTATCTTTGTATGGTGATTTATGCATTTTGGGAATCCAGTGTACTTTAGGTATGTCGTTATGATTGGTCGGAAGACAAATACCACTTTCCCTGAGAAACGTTTTGTGATTGTTAAATAAATCTTCCAGAGTATGAAGTTTGGGAGTACGTAGACCTATTTGGTGATGATATGTCTACACTCAATTCTTTAACCAGCACCTGGTAATATTTACATATGAATATTATAGTATTTGGAGCTTTGTCTGCTGGGACTATGACGAATTTACTCTGGAGATTTGCAAGAACTTCTTGCGAATTGAGATTTCTCAGTACTTGTTTTGCTTGGGGAAGAGTACTTCTGTCAATATGGCGGATTGTTTCAACGAACTTGCCTTTGGTGAGGTCCAGCCAATCAGCGAGTACTGTAGGTTCAACTTTTTCTCGCTTCGACCAATCAATAGCGTACTGTTCCAATGCAGACATGACTACCTTCTGGCCGGCCTTCAGATTTATTCTTCTTGGCTCTCTATATTTAGGTCCGTTCATCAGGAGTAATTTCAGGTCCTTATCACTCACCACATCAATGTCACCATGGTGTATAGATAAAGTTCGACGATTCACAATCACAACTATAGCCTCCTGACGTGTATAAGTTCCAGTCAAACTCCTTGACAGCGTTGGAGTAATTGAATATTTTGGTGGCTATAGATTTAGTATACTTATATGAAATGCAAGGAGGTTCTGTGAACTTAAAATAGTTTGGTACAGCTTTGCGTACCTCTGGATCATTCAGGATTGGAGGTAAATTCATAATGTCCAGTCCTTTATCTAAGTAGTTGAGTTTCAAGAAAATCCGGTCTTGAGATGTTTCGATTATGTTCACTGGACGATACAACCGAAAATACGCTATATCTTGACATATTTTACTGATTTTTGGTGGTATTATATTTCCTGAAGACGCAGATTGTTGTATATCTCTGGCTATTCGATCTAAAACTCTCAGCGGTAACGCATACAGAACTGTACGTAAGCTATGTATACTATTGGCTGTGTTAGTTAAACCCAATAAATAATTTAAAGTGATATGATCGTGAATCATCGAACTATTAAACTTTAGCTAACCATGGCCGCGATGTCTTCGTTGATGGGATTTAAATAGCTGGGTAATGTTGGATATATTTGAACGGCGGTTTGTAGCATTGCCGAACCCACTGACATTATCATTTAAACCAATCGGAAACACCGACCCAAGTTCTAGCATCCAGAATAATTCCCGCTCTCGGATTTTTCTCTCAAATCCAAAGGGGGAATCCTTGGTAGATGGATAGGTTGGTTGGTTGGTTGTTTGAATTTTAACGTCGCACCTAACCTTATTGGTCACACGGCGACGAGGTAGATGGATAGACGACGTCTATGATCTGAATACTAAAGTTATCCCAGCCATGGTCAGGTCCAGAAAAATGCTTGCCTATGAGCAATTGTTTTTTCCTAACGGATTTTCTGTGACCGTTCACCCTAAGATGGGGTCTTTGGGTGGTCTTGCCAACATACTGTTGACCACACTTCTTACAGAGTTAGACGACTCGTTTATCATATCTATATGATATAATATTATATCATATCATATTAAATACCATGTATGATCTCATGTCTCATATCGTGTGCATTCTTATTTACTTTACAAAAGATTCTTTAATATTAACCCTATCTGGTCTGAGTTTGTTGGGACCTGTCCAGGGCTTGTTCGCCCCTCGCCCCCCCATATTAGTTTTCTTACTCCTTGAGCTAGGAAACTGAAACTTACCACATTATTCCCTTGGGTCAAGCTCTACTAGAAAATATTTAAAAAACTCCAAGTTCGCCTCTTTGATGACATCACAGTGACGTCATTTTCAAAAACGGCATTGTTTGGTCGACATATCGGTCAGATTTTTCGATTTTGTCCTTTATGCAATTTCTCCACAAAAACTGCATGATAAATTAGTAAATATCAATGTGGTGTGAAATAAAATAGTTTTTGCCCACGTTTCATCGCGAAAAAGCAGAAATTTTGAAGAAAAAAGATGAAAACATCCTTTTTCTGGTATCCCACGCGGCCGGCATGTTGAATTTACCCATGATCCTTTACTCGGGGGGTTATGCAAATATTCTTTGCGGTTAACAGCTGTTAGACCAATACCGTTGCGATATATATCAAACCAGTGGTAAAACAGTACCAATGCAATAGCACAAATAGGTCACCCGAGCTGCGCATGTGTTTTGCAACGGTTTTTGATCTTACCCATCAAAAAGAAATCTGGCGAGGAAGGTCTTTCTTGTTTTTTTTCGTTTCAAAGAGTTGTTGATAATTGGTGACCTTGAATTTTGAAAGCCTGATCTCAACAGTCGTACTCTACACATCGCTTCCCACTACAACCACTCACAAAAATGTTATTTTCAAGACGATCTCCTGATAGTTTGTCTCCAGTGATCCTGAACTTTCGACAACAGGATTCGTGTTTGGCGTAAGCTTGAGGCATTCCTGTAGTTGGATTACAGTCCGCATCCACATCATTGGACAGGAATAATATCACAGACGTGGCTTTCAATGAACTCATGTTCATAGGGCCACAGTGACGTTGACCTTTGACTCAATTTGTTTTGCTTTGTATTTCGTTTATCAATTTGTATCCACGCAAATAATTTCAAAGATGTTCTTTTGGGGGGGGGGGGCAACGTGTCCTTGGCCTTGGATCTCAAATTTGTTTCGAGACACATCGTCTTCCATTGAGATTTTCTCTCACAAAATGCGATTTTCAATTATTTTCTGAGTATTAGACCACAGTAATGTTGATCTTCCTTCAACTTTTTGATCCCAATGTTGATAGCTGTCAAATCATCTCTGTCTAATGCACACACTCCACTTTTTCAAATAGTCCTTGATATTCGGGCCGAATTGCCTTTGATAATTTGCCTTAATTTCGTTTTGCGACACATCGTCTTCCCATATCAATTCAACAATAAATGCGATTTTCAACGGTTTCCTATTTTTAGGCCACCGTGACGGTGACATTTGACCTATTCACCTAAATTTTGGTGCTCGACACTTGCATGATTTCCGATAGATATCCTGGTAAAAATTGGTCAATTTGTTACAGAGTTAAGGAACATAGTATCTAAAATCGGGGGGAGAAGAAGGCGAAGGATAATGAGCATTGCATAGATATTCGAGAGCTATAGCTGAAAAAATGGAGTTCCAGCATCGGTCAACACTTCCATTGGATGTCTGACCACAGCTGTTTGTAGTGAGGGGTTAAATAGATGGATCACACTAAGTACACTGTCCGCCTCAATTCAATCGATCAGTAAGCATGATAATGGTGGGCTTACTCCTCCTCAGAGTGACGGATTGATTCGGATCACTTGTTAATCATGCAATGATAAAACCTGACCTATGGGTAACAACCCAGAAGCCTGACAATAAATGCGCCAAAATAACTGATCCCTATAATGAATAAAACTTCACCTCAATAAAGATAAGATATCTGGTATTATATATTTGTATTGTATGGGATCATATTTTATCTGTATCGATCGATTAGGACGTTTTGTTCCACATTTACAACTAAGGCCGGACACTTATCCATGAAGAAGGAACACTAATACCCAGGACTCACCACTTAACAATCAACCGTTTATCGACTTCGGAATGTAGGATAATGTAGCTAAAATAGAACGACCCTATCCAAACTCAGATTCAATAACGTTTTGTATAAATTACGTAGATGATACATAAATTTCTGTAGGATTATATAGCATTTGTAGGAATCGTATATCACCCTATACTGGTAAACCTGTCATATTTTATGGGAATGACCAGTAAAGTATGTGGCCTAATCATTGGCGTCGCCATGATTTCTTGAGAGGGTCGTTTCCTATACTTACTTATCAGAGAGCCCATTACTGTGGTGACCAGCATAGGAAAACCAACGATAGGAACCCCCCCCCCCCCCCAACAAATTAATGAACGTGTACGAAATTCATCAATGTCAATGTAGTTTTATCCTTAACGACATACATGTAGAGTAAGATTCCTGTCAGAGACAACAACTTTTCATATTGATTCCTCTTATAGTCATCTCATACTACTTTTGACTCCTCAGCCCTACGGGCTAAGGAGTATTGTTATGGCCCTGGGGATGTGTCAGTCCGTCTGTACGAGCCGTATCTGGATAACTATTGCGAGGAAGTTCATGAAATTTACAGGTTATGATCCTTTTATTTTTTACTTGTGCTTTTGAGACTTTAAAACCGGTCATTCATTATTTTTTTTTTACATTTTTTTACTTTTCTACCATTTTCCAGTCATCTAAAAACGGATCTACAAGTATGCATACATTAGCCCTACTTTTATACTGATTTACATATTCTTACTAGCATGTAGCCAATCAAGAGCTCCAAAGTTGTATGTCAGCCATTGGTTCAGTGTAGTGAATGACTGGTCATTGATTTGATCTAGAAGTCTATATTCCTCTGCATATGCAGCAGTACGGTATTGCCAGTCAGGGCCGTATCCAGAGCCAAATTACTTCCGGAAAACGTATGAGCGCCCAAAATAAAATCGGCCCAAAATAGCAAATGTAAAAATTAAGAAAACTCCTTTTCTTTGGTTTATAGAACTGATAAATTTGTCCGACTACCCTAGCTTTGTCCGAACCACTAAACATCCACCGAAAACACCGTTTCAGATATACAGTAAATTACCCGAGAAAAAGCGTGTGGCCACTGATACGAGATTGCCATAATTGTCGTATCCCTACGCTGTTGAGAAAAAATTAGTCCGAAATTAAAACTGTGAAAATCGACTTGTTATTTCGTCTAAAAGTTCTCAGAATGGATTTGAACGATAATAAACGCCTATTTTATCGGAAAAGGGCAACTTGTACTTTGTCTTGTCACAGGATTGTAGGAACCTGTGAGATCTGTCAAAATCGAAAGTAGTGCCCATGTGTTCGATCTTACTGCTAACATAGCGGAGTTGAGTTTTCAGTTGTAAAATGAACTGTGGTCGTCGGCCAGTTACAAGCGGTGTCTCGCATAACAAGTCCTCTAAAATATACTTCATGAAAGATAGCGAAAAGTATGGCCAACCCAATAAATCAACGCAGACATCATCGTTGTTGTTGTTGTTGCACTGACGCTAATGCGTTACCAACGGAGATTCGTCAGGGGAGTTTCTCTCTCACATTACGATGGGATGTGATTTTCGGCTATCGGAGCCAGTTTTTCTTAGAGAAGTGAAATTTTCCACAGTATCTATATGTAATTTGTGCATTTTTATTCTGAAATTTGAAGGAAATCTGTTCAAGATGAAAGGAAATCTCCAATACCGTGTTTTGTTTTTATTTTATTTTTTTCTTCTTCAAAGCACAATGACGTTGGGCTTGCAATGTTGTATCATTGTGACTAGGCGCTATGAAAATAACATGTTAGGTAATGAAGATTTGTTTTGATTCTGGATAGATTTTCTTCGAATTTCAGAACAAAAATTCCCAAATTACATACAGATATTGTGGGGAATTTCACTTCTCTCAGATGAACTGGCTCCGATATTTAACCGAAAATTCCATCCCATCGCGAGACAGCTCAGTAACTCAAGCCGGTAGTTATTTCTTTCATCACATGGGCCATGTGCAACATTTAAAAAAAATATATATATATTTTTTTTTAAATATGTAAAACAGGGGTTGAATTGTGAATAATATTTTAGAAATTTAACTGCCAGAAATGGGTTCGAATGCATTTCCAGCCATCTAGAAGCCCAGAGCTTCCGGGGATTCCGACGACCGACCACTTTACGTTGACGCCAGGGCAATAAGATCACAACTTTACATGTTTTTTTTCATGCAGATATGTGGATACTTTTTATACCCCTCTACATAGTTAGGGGTATACTGGATTCCGATTGTCTGTCCGTTCGTCCGTCCGTGTGTCAGTGTATCCATCCGTTCATCTGTCCGAGCTGTGGCTTGGGTTTGCATTTCACATGCCATAACTCACTGCTATTTAACCAAACTTCTACACCCATAAAAACATCTTAGTCTAGACTGTTAAGGGGATGAGGCGTTGTAGCACCTCTGGTTCCTCATGTTTACATTCTCCATGAATTATCCACTGATAAGTTGATACCAGAGTGTAGCAGCAATGATTCCTGGTGACAATCTTGCATTCTTTGCATCTTATGTGTAGAATAGATCGTATCATTGTGGGAGTAAATGATATATCTAACTATAATGGAAATCTGCTCAGCTACTGAAATAAATCCGCGATGAAAAGATCAATAATGTTGTACCATAGTATGTCCCGTCTGAAGTATTCAATATACCCACCACACAACATGCTCGGATTGATGAGCTAATTTGAAGCGATATGCCAGAGGTGAAAAAAATTATATCTAGCCTCAATATTTCGTGAATAACTCGAGTTCAATAACTCGTGTTTAATAAGTCGCTAATAACTCAAGAATTAAAGTACCAGTTCAACACAATATTTTTTGCATGCACATGAGCTGATAACTCGTATGGAACATACTCGTTGATAATTCGCGAATTACTCGTAATATCCGCACATGGAGTACCATGCAGCGCGAATTACTCGTAATATTCACACATGAAGTACCATGCAGCATATTTACAAGTCTGTTCGATACATGTAGATAGCTTGAACTCATGAGCTTGGAGCTCATGAGCTGTAGAGCAGACTGTATCAGGATGGAGCTTATACATGCATGTCTTGAGTGTTAGGATAAAATATCTCTCCATTTCAATTAATTTTGATGAAAATTATAACACAATTACAATGACATCAATAGTACCAGTATTCAGGCCTACTTCTGGGCATATCAGAACTAGTTAACTTTCCTAATTCCCACCTCAACCCGTTTCTTGTGACAAAGAGTTATTTAAAAACTTGTACTAATATAGATCGCTAATAACTCGTTAGGTTTCTTATGCTTGAAAGTTTTACCATCCGGGTTATCAGTGAGTTATTAAAGAACTTCTCAATAACTTGTTCTCATAACTAATATATCTGTGAGCTCTATGGCAGATATGTACGAGTTCTGTACGATCTATTAAAACTATTTTTATTTGGGGATTTTCTCTCTGGTGAGCCTTTAATACAATAAGCATGTTTTTGGTTACAGTGCAGTGCCAAATAAATTGGAAATCTTCTGTGTTGGGAGATTACTTTAAGCATGTTTTTGGTTACAGTGCAGTGCTAAATAAATTGGAACTCTTCTGTGTTGGGAGATTACTTTAATCCATACACAGAGGTTTTGGTGGGGTCAGAATGTCAGAGATATCAAAACGTATGATCTTGGATTACTGGTTTCAATTTTGTACTGCATTTTGACCCGATTGCATTTCCCTTCGTTTGTAAACTTAATTTAGCGTACTAGTTTTATAATTATGAGCAGTAGGAAAGCCCCGACCATAGGTCACGTGAGACAGCTATTATTTACTTCATATATGAGAGTTCCACGCCCTACACCAACTCAAGACTTGAATACGAAGGAACGATTTGAATGAATTCGAATTAGAGTGAAATTTGGCGAATATACTCAATGCGTTAGGTTCTAGTGATGGGAAAGGCAAAATAAACTTACCTACCATTACGTATGTCGTTTCGCATCATCACTGCCCACTTGTGTATGCCTATATTCACAAGCAATCCAGCGCGTCAAAGATATCTTTTCTATCAACCAAGGCGTAAAGAACGCTTAAGGATGTCAGCTGGTGATTTCTGGCTTTGGTTGCCATTTTGCCTGTTTTTTTTTCTATTAGGTTATCTCTCTTTCCTAGGTTAAGAGATAGGGATTTCCTTTAAAAGCCTTCTAGCTGAGAATTTTGCATAGCAACATCCATCCAATTTGATAAATTTTGATAGACATTGTGATTATCTGCAAAGAGTTGGAATATAAGAAAAAGTTAAATACTATTTATATGAATTTTTCATGAATATGCTCCAAAACTAGGGCTATTCCCTATGTTTTCTGGGTTATCAAATGGAGCATGGGTCAGTCCACTTAACGTTGCCTACAGCTAAAAAACACCATCCTATATTTTGTTCTTTGGTTTTTGTCTTATTACACAATTATGAATGCAACAACACACATTATTCAAAAAGTTAATTACTTTGATTTACCAGCAGCGGGCATCCTTAACAAGCACATAAATCAAGCGGGATATTGGCGCGAGATATCTGTTCACGCGAGTAATGAAATCATAAACATGGTTTAACGTGTAACACTCTTTTGATGGACATATCAATACAGGGAATTCAGGAAATATAACTCATTTGTAGGACCTTCACTGGTCACCGTAATACCAGAGAGAGCTTCAGCCACAGCTTCAGCTTCAGCGAGCACTGACACATCTGTCTACCAATGTCAGTAACTACGGATACACGTCCGTAGAAGAGTAAGAATAGAAGAGTAATATACTTAAGGATACGTAACCCTGAGGCAGTTTTATATACCCCTTGACAATTTGTCTTCTGTTACAATAAATATTCAACATAACAATAATAATGTACTAGTATATTTTTTATGAAAGCGTATGTCCTGAGAAATTCACATGTAAATGGCGGTTCACTTTTATTAATTTCCGCCTAGTTCTATTTTTGTAGCATTTTAACAGAAATGAACTGACAAAATTTGATAATCTTATAACTTTCTTCATTAAAGGTTGAGTAATTCAAATCTAAGTCGAACTTGTAAAAACTAAGACGCCGTTTACTAGTTCTAGTTGTCTTTGATTAAGGGTTACCATCAAATTTGATCATCAAGTTTTCACGAAATTTCAATTGAAAAATGAAGACTATTGTTTTCATCTCATTTTTTTGTATCTTGAATATTTGCTACACGGTGTAGTAGCAAATTACATAAGTGAATTCTCAGGACATACGCTTTCATAAAATACATACATTGCTATGTTGAATATTTATTGCTACAAAAGACAAATTATGAAGAGGTGTACAAAACTGTCTCAGGAGGGTTACGTGTCCTTAAACCAAATATCTGTCCCTTCTCATCAGACATTGTAACCATGACCATGTTCGTTACCCTATATACATGTATTTTCCATTTTCATTCAACAGTCGATACGGAAACTTTTGTTCGTTTTATAAGGTTCGGTCACTCGATACACCCAAAACTTATCTATTGCATCATTGCATTTTGAGACAAATCCCTCGATATTCCAGCAAGCTAATTTCAGTTCTGACCTCTCGAGTAGCCTGGAGTTGCAAGGTATGGTGCGAATTGGGGCCATAACACCTTAGGATACTGATGCATGGGGAAGAACTGGTGTGCCGGGAACATGTTGTTTGGACCAGACATCTGAGGATCATATTGAGGTTGGTTCATGGAATACATGGAAGGTAATCCAGGACTTGGCTGGGAAGGAGAAGATGCGTATTCGTTGTGGGTATTACTGTTAATTGGCAGCATTGAGTGTTGAGACAAAGGTTGCTGAACAGATGCAGGAAATGAGGCCGGGGCCCTCTGAGCAGAGAAAGAGTGTTGACTGCCAGCTGTAGAATTATGATATGCCGGATATGTTGGCGCTCTTGACTCAGAAGATGAAAGGAATGGTCCTTTCTCTGTTGTAGGTGACCAATTACCCAGTTGAGACGAGCTTCTACTAGAACTAGCCAGTCTTGGGAACTTGGGCCGAGATGGATTTCCAGACCTCAGACCCATGCATGATTTTAGATTCATAACATGGCGACCAACTCCTCTACCAGTGAGATGAAATTCATCCTTGAAATTGTCTGTAATGCCTGAAATCCCCATGTTGTCACAGAACAAGAGCCTAGAATCTGCTTCACACTTCTCTCTAAGCAAACAGTTCAATACTAGAACACGACTGCGAATTCCATCGCTATCGCTGCACTCCACTATACCGGACAAAACAATCTTAGCATTTGGAAATTTTGCTTTCACTGCATCAATCAAAACCTGATGTTGCGTGCTGCACTCGCTCACATGTATCGTGGATTTGGTGTTTGGCTTCAGGTCATTGATTCCAACATGGATGATAACCCATTTGGGGCTATTATTTGGTTCCGCCTGGGCGTTTACAGAACTAGACAACTGTTTTGCACTACTGGTGACCCCTACTCTGTAAACTTTCTGAATTTTGTGGTTTGGCGTAAACCTGGACGGATTTATATCCCTGATGACAGAGTCTCCCACGATGATGATGTCACACTCCGCTTCAAACTCGGAGATGGCCTTGGATTGAGTAGGGACGGACCAGTCGTTGGCAGCAGAGCGGGGTTGAGACTATGGGAGAGGGGCCTGAGACTCCAGAGACGGGGACTGAGGTGAAAGTCCAGGAATTTTCACACTTGATTTTGCCGCATTGGCGTATCCTGATCCCATGTTACATGGATTGTGAGCTGAGGGACTAGGTGACTCAGTCCACATCTGAAGTTTGAGTTTGTCAAACTGTTTCTGTATGGTATCATGGAGTGTTTTGTCTTTTTCTGTCACTCTGTCCATGTTTTCATGAAGCTTCTGGTTTTGTTTCCTCAAAATTTGATTTTCCGCCTGTAAAACATCCAGCTTTGCTTGCAGAGTAGAGCATTCATCAGACAACTGTTTATTTTGTAACTGAATTTCACTCGCTTCTCCCTTGTTTATGTTTGATAACAGCTTCTCTAGTGATTTGTATTGAGATTTCATGTCTTTCATGTCTTCACTGGCTGCAAGAAGTAGAGATTTGTGACTTTTCTCCATATCTGTCAGTCTCTGGTTTTGGCTGCTCACAATAGTCTCCAACCTACTAAATGCTTCATGCATGGTGGACTCAGTTCTGTCACAGTCAGATTTTCTTACGGTCTGGGCCTTATGGAGCAGTTTTCTTTCGACAGTCAGAGATGGGGAAGTCCGAGGAGAAGGACTGTTTGTGTACCCGCCATTCTGGCCAGAGTGAGGGGCATGTGGCACAGGTACTGTGATAGATGGCTCATGAGTTTGAGTTGTGACAGGTGGCAGATTGCTCAAGTTTGGTGGATTATTCGACACGGTGGTCGAACTGGAACACGACGACACTGTGGCCACAGGTTTCAATAGTACCGATACTGGGACAGCCCCACCATTTTCTTCGTCCAATACTCTCTCTTTGATGGTTAGAAAGTCAACGTCATGCCAATGCAGAATATTGTCAGCACTCCCCTGTACGGTGACAGTGCCCGATGTGAGGTAGAAATAGATGCTCACATATTTCGATTCAACACCATCGGCAGATCTAATTAACACCTGAACTTTCCTGCCATTTTGTGCAGCCTTATCGTTTAGCACTAGTTCATACTGTTCATCCTGCTTTTTGGTGCCATATATGGATTTGACAGCTTCATACCACTTACGAATTTCGCTTCCTGTGTTACAAGCGTCTAGTCCGTCATAGAGAATATCCGCGTCCATAATCCAAAGACCTATTCCATTTTCCATATAACAGTATTAGCACCAAATTCAAAAAGACAATCATAGTATACATAAACATAGGCTTGTTTCCTGCAAGAGACTTAAACACTACACAATTTGGAATCTTGATCTGCTTACCCTGATCATCGTACGATGTCTTGTACCGAATTATCCCTCCACCTTCACTGAGTGTGGGGATTTTGTGCTTTGCTTTGTTGTGCGAATGCACCGAAATGGTTTTCTTCTGTGGGATGATGATATCATCGTCTAGTTCATTGAAAAAACCCTCGTACTTATCTCCCGACAAAATATCTTGACTTGTCTGGGACTGGGAACTGACATGACGAGCTGATGCAGACGCCATATTTCGTCGTTCTGTAGAGGCGCGCACCGGAGCCCTAAACTTTAGACTTATAAATGTTTGTGAATCGTCTATGAGAATGAATAAATACTGTTGTGAACACAATCCATGGCAATTTAAGTAACCGAACAACAGTTCCACGGCACACACGCCGCTGTTGAGTTATGTTACGTTGTCGATACGTCAAATGTCTATAGGATCATACTGGATTTGTGGGACTCGTATATGCCCTTATACTGGCAAACCTGCCTTATATATTGTTAGGTATACCATACGACCATGACGACTTGCTTGGATTGATGCACGAGATATATTCGCTCGGGTAGGTCTAACAGTACGCAGTGTCAAATAAACTCTTCTTTGTGGGGAGATAAATTTAGTCCATACACAGAGATTTTGGGAGTGCCAGAATGCCAGTCAGAGATATCAAAATCTATGATCCTGTATCACTGATCTCAATTATGGATTTGGACCAGTGGGCATTTCTCTTCGCTTGTAAACTTCATTTGGCGTACTTGGTTCATAATTGTGAAAAATAGGAAAGGTTTTTCATTACTTCCGATGCAGTCAGGCCCTACCATGGGTCACGTGATACAGCTATCTGTACCATTCATATATGGAGAGTTCGACGGCTTTCACCATCTCAAGACTTGAATATTAAGTAACGATTTCAATACATTTGAATTAGGTTGAAATATGGCGAATATTGCTTGTTGCATTAGATCTAATATCTGAACATGCTGAACGGAAAGGTAGCACAAACTTACCTATCATTTGTCACGCTGTTAATATGGACTGTTATCTTCCCAGTTTAAGCAGAGGTATATCCCACCATGGATTATTTTAAAATTTCAGAAAGAGTTCTACATCCAGCGCATAAGCTGTTCGTTATCATCACTGAGCTATATGCCCACCTGCGTAAGCCTATATTCACTTAAATCCCGGCGCGTAAAAACACATCTTCTTTATCAACCAAGGCGTGAAGAAAAGCTAACAAGCACACATAATAAGCGGGTATTGGTGCGACATATCAGTCCAGGCGACTAATGGAATCATAAACTTGGTTTAACGTGTAACACGCTTCTGATAGCCAGATCAATACAGGGGATTCACCAAATATAACTCCTTTGTAGGACCTTCACTGATGATCGTAATACCAGAGAGAGCTTCAGCCACACATCACCGAGCACTGACACATTTGTCTACCAATGTCAGTAACTACGGATACACGTCCAAGAATAGAAGAGTAATGTACTTATACCAAATATCTGTCCCTTCTCATCAGACAATGTAGCCACGACCGTGTTCCTTACCTATATACATATATTACCCAATATTCATTCAACAGTCGATACATAGACAGTTTATTATACATGCGTTTGTCGAAGTAAGACTTTAAAATGGTCGGCCACCCGGTACCTGAGAAAGAGAGACTGATTATCTGGTTATGAATGTCCATAGTTCAAAGGAAATGTATTGTTCACAAACTTTCAATAGTGGAAATCCATTTCAGATTTGGTATTCTAAAGGCGGCTGAGCCAACCCAAACTTTCTTATAGCATTAATGAAATTCTTCAGTCCTATAGGATCAACCAATTTTATATTACAATTTAGGTCTCTGCAGTAGTTTTTACGTAAATATCTGATGAAGTTTGTTAAGGATGCAGACTGTTCAGAGAGAAGGTGCCTGGGCATTGATAGTTTACGCTGTTGAAATCAGTCAGTCATTAAATAAACATATATAGGATTTGAGCTACGGTCCTACAAGATCAAACACGTTTTCAAACAGATTCCTTTTGTGTGTTCTTTAATTCTATATCATATAGGTTCATTAGTAATCGTGTTGCAAATAATCATATTGCCCACAGTGTCAAATCAGTGAAATACTGTATATTCTATATTCAAGTCCGTCAACGACTACTTTCAACATTTGTGAAAGGAGCAAATGACAGATGTTTTTCGATTTCAACTTCAGCATCCTTCATGCTTGTAAGAAACTGTATAATATATTTCACAACAGCAACGTCAATTACTCAAAATACAAGCGTCTAATCCGTCATTCAGTATTCAGCCGTCGTCCATTAAAGGATTTCCGCGTCCATAATCCAAAGACCGAATTTCTATAAATCATAGTATACATAAAACTAGGCTAATTTCCTGCAAGACAGAAGCGGTCAACAGTTTTCAATGATGCTAGCAAGACATCATGAAGTTCCAAAAATATCAAATCTGTATCGCTCATCAGTATTCTTAATCCGTATGATATACGTTGTAAAGTCGTTATCTAGAGTATAATGTATCAGGTCAAGCACGCGGTCATTCATTTTCTTAACATACGATAGATATTCCTATGAAATTCGGGTAAATGGAACAATCGAAATAAATGGAAGGTCGAAAATGTCTTACCATTTATATGCGAATGATTCCCAATCTATGTTCGAACTGATCGTTTGCCAAATACCAAAACTGCAATCAAAGGCAAGATTTTCGTGCAACAGATTTATTAATATTAAAGAAAGACGGACGAGCCATATCGTGTATGTTGGCATATTGTGATTAGAATTACTGCGACAAATATTGATAGTCAAGATAAGTCCTGGTTATATATCAGACTTGTGCACAATATTAGTCAAGTCTTCCTCAGCGTGGATCTCCTCCGGGTAGAATTTTCATCTAGTAGAGGTAACGTGGTGTTAAATTAGCTCGATAAAACCCCAGGCAAAGTGTAAATCCCCATCCATCCCCATTGACCGGAAAAATGAAATCATTCCTGTTTGTTCTTCAATCAGAATGCTCAAGGGCTGAATAAATCTCTACGAATCTATGGTCGATGTGTCTTTCTTCGACATTTCGCATTTCTTTTGGTGAATAATTCCACAGTTTTTCATGAAGACGACATTCGCTGTTTAGACTAATGCCGCTACATTATTCACTACAGTACCAACACAAGATAGCCTACGCCAGTGATAAATAGAGTACCATCACAACAGCAAAATTAGATCACGCGGGATACATGAACGTTCGTATTTTGCCACAATTTCTGATCTTATCCTCCTGGAGAAACTTCGGAGGAATGCGTTTCATCAGAAGAAATGAACTAGAAGTTATATGAACTAGCCTAGTGTTATGCTAGTTTTATCTTAATTTGGTGCTAACGCTATGAATTAGGTCTTTGGGTTATGGATGCGGAATTCTTTAATGGACGGCGGCCGAATATTGAATGACGACTAGACGCTAGAATCTAGGTTATACAATTCTATTAAAATTCCTGACTTATTATGGAGTAAATTTGACCAGTACATCTCCAGAAAGACCTATTCCCAATATTTCGTTGCAACAAATGACCTACCTTGCTGGAAAGACTGATTCGTTCTGTACATCTCCAGAAAAACCTATTCCCAATATTTCGTTGCAACAAATGACCTACCTTGCTGGAAAGACTGATAGACAATCACCCGGCAGAAACTAGAAATGCCCTAAAACACCATGGGGGTACCCGACAAAAAGCTGTCAAAATGTTGCTGTCTGCAGACACTGTTCCAGCTTTTTTGTATACTTTTCTTTGTCAAATAATCTAAAATAAAATTCAATATATATGATACCAACCATTCCTTCCTGGGGTGAATAACAGCCAATTAGCAGACGCCCTGTTTTCTGCGGTATTTCATCTTCTATACACACTTAATAGCATCGTCTAACATTCTAGACGTCTGCATCCTTACATTAGACTATAGCTAGAATGTATTGACTTCCTCCTCCCTGTTTCTTATCACATGATGCTACGTAGTTGCACAGTAAGAGCACGGAGATTCCGAACAAAAATCGAGTGTTGCATCACGGGAGATGCTGGAATTTGAATACTTAGACTATGAAACGTGCATAATCAGTCACAACCATAATCCCCTCGTGGTGCCTTTGCATTTCGTCTTGCATGTGCAGGGTTTGTGATGCAGACCACTAGTTAATTTGCTTCTGGTTTCATGTTAAAAAAGTTAGAGTGCATATATCATATAGATATGATGTTCCATACTTACTCGGAGAACGTGACGTTCAATCTCTCTCTCGTTCTCTCTATCTCTCTCTCTCTGATGTGCTACGTCATTGAAAGTAACTCGGGAAGTGTTTCATATGTTTCATTGAGTTGTTGGTGGACGGTGATTTTGAACTTTTACCGTTTCATCTCAATAGTCTTACCCGACACAGCGTTTCCTACTACAACCACTCACAGAAATATGGTTTTCAAAACGATTTAATGTATTCCTGAAGTTTAATCACAGTCCACATCCTTGAGCTGGGATAATATACAAGCGTCTTGCCCGTCGTTCAATATTCAACCGTCGTCCATTAAAGAATTTCTGCGTTCATAATCCAAAGTCCTAATTCATATAATAGCGTTAGCACCAAATTAGAAGAATAAATCATAGTATACATAAAACTATAGTTTTCTACAGGAAAGAAGCGGTCAACAGTTTTCAATGATGCCAGCAAGATATCATGATGTTTCGAAAATAACAAATCCGTTTCGCTGATCAGTATTCTTTATCCATATGATTTTCGTTGTAAAGTCGTTATCTAGAGTATAATATATCTCAGTCATGCTTTGATTGTGGTTGTTCATATGAACACTATGAGGATCTTGAATAACTTGGGTCCATACGGCCCTTATCCCCGGGTTAAGCGAATCAGACGCAAGTTACGAAACGTACCGCCATAGATCTTGCACGCAACGCTCATATTTTGCAATCAGCGAGCCATATGTATCGCCAAATTTGAGAAACTTCTAGTGGAGGCGCTTGATCATATAGCCCTGTTTTACATGGTCCTGCAATAAAGTTTTGTGACGTTGAATAAAATTGTCACATTCAACACAGCATCTGGAAAATGCTAATAGGCGAGATTTGTATACGCCATATGCAGGTCCTCTGGTATAATACTGCCCGGATAGGGATTGTTTACGATAGATGTCGAAATTATAATCATCTCTTTTGTCATAAATTCGACGAGAGAGAAGGTTCGCATCATTTTTATAGAGATGTAGGTATAAACAAGATGCGCTTTACGGCCATCTGTAGTTTCCTTCAAATCCAGAGAATGTGGATATATATCCTTCACTGCGTCATTTATATAGCGATTATCCACAGCAAGAAGAAAAAATAGCGTCTGTTGAATGAGAAGCAACGGGCTGTGAAATTATCTGTTTTTCAAAGCGTCTGCATATAGTCGTATTTATAAGAGAACATATAATTCTGCCAAAAGGGTTGCACAATTAGCACTCACTGGAATACTTATAAGCTGTTGATATATTTTATTACAAAATTTCACATAGATATTATTAATGAGAAATTCAAGCAACTCTATAAACGAAGGAACATCCCATGAATGATATCCCCTGTAAGTAGTGGAGCTAAAAATGCTTTATGGCTTCTGGCATTAATATATCGACGATCAGTTTTCTTGAACACCGATACTATTAATGAACTAAGACGGCCAATAAGGTCCTGGCGAGGGATTGTAGTACAGAGAATCGAGAGATCCCATATGGATATAGGTCTGTAGGGTACTTGTCTCTTCGCATCAAGTTCTTCTGTAAGTCATTTTGAGTTCTTCAATATCCACATGCATTCAAGTTCTTAGAAATAATGGCGCAATACCTTTCCCAAAATGCTTTCATCTCCTGAAGGGCCCTCGTCAACAAGGCTGAAAGAAGCTTGGTGATGCAGTTTCTAAAAGCAGCTATGAATCTGGCTTTGTATTGTGATTTATGCATTTTTGGAGTCCAGTACACTTTCGGTATGTCTTTATCTGTGGTTGGAAGACAAATATCACTTTCATTGAGAAACGTTTTGTGGTAGTTAAATAAATCTTCAAGAGTTGCTGTGTTAAGTAGACGTATTCGGCATTCTGTGTTAATACTCAATTCCTTTACCAGCACCTGCTAATAGTAATATTCACATATGGATATTATATTATTTGAAGCTTTGTCTGCTGGGGTTAAACGAATTTACTCTTGCAAATTGTTTTGCTTGGGGAAGGGTACTACTGTCAATATGGCGGATTGTTTCAACGACCTCGTTCTTGATGAGGTCTAATGTACGTGATGCATCACCGCCGAAATGAACTGTTGAAGACTTGCGAATGAACTGGAACCTTATATTACCACAGATGATCCAAAAAGTGGAAGATCCTCTGGAAACTGGCGACTCCCAACTTCACACTACTCTTTTATTTCATTCTTATTTATTTACTTTCACTTTTTACTCCTGTTTTTAACGTGAATCAATGTGATTTTAATAACTATGTACTCCAGTCTGGAGGTGCTCCTGTATAGAGGAGGGATTTACCATATGAACTGAACTGAACTGAATGGCGGCCATATGAGGTCATCTGAAAATCACACTTTTTCGTGTTACTTAGATATAGTTCAAGGCATTATTCTTAGTTCATTATGCAAATTTATCAAAACCAAGAGAGATCTCTTATCATAGCCGAACATCTTTCGCCCATTTTTAATCTATTTACATATCCCTGAGATCTGAATTTGATAATCAAATTCAAAGTGGCGGCAATATGGGTCATCCTAAAATCATATTTTTTCCATGTGTATCGTATAGTTCAAGGCATTATTCATTGCTCATTGTGCCAATTTATCAAAACTCAGAGCTATTTAACAATAGTCTAACATCTTACGCCCATTTTGAATCGATTTACATATCCCTAAGATCTGGATTTGATGGTCAAATTCAAATTGGCGGCCATATCGGTCATCTAGAAATCGCACCTTTTCATATTGCTTTTACAGTTCAATGCACGATTCCTAGCTCGTTGAGCAAATTTATCAAAACTGAGAGATCTTTTACCATAGTCTAACATCTTTCGCACATTTTGAATCTTATTACATATCCCTAAGATCAAGATTTGAAGGTAAAATGTAAAATGGCGGTCATATGAGGTCATCCGAAGATCATACTTTTTCTTGTTGCTCGTATAGTTTAAGACATTATTTTTAGATTATTGTGCCAATTTATCAAAACCAAGGGATCTCTGCTTTTTCTTGTTGCTCGTATAGTTTAAGACATTATTTTTAGATTATTGTACCAATTTATCAAAATCAAGGGATCTCTGAGCATAGCATAACATTTCACTCCTGATGGTCAAATTCAAAATGGCGGCCATATGGTGTCATCTAAACATCTTACCTTTTCATGTTGCTCGTCTGCTTCAACGCTCTATGATTATTTGGTTGTGCAAATTTAACAGACCGAAGGGTCTCACATCATAGCAAAACCACTTTGTGTCCATTTTGAATCAATTTGCTTAGTCTTCAGATTAAAAATGATGGTTAAATTAAAAATTGCGACCATATGGAGCCATTCGAAAATTTGTGTTGTTGTTGTTGTTTTTATCCATGTTATACTCGTATAATGCATGGTATTGTTTCTATTCAAGGTACAAACTTGTTTAAACTGAGAAGAATAACACCATAGCTTGTCACATGCCCATTTTTATTCTGTTGGCATAATCTTCAGCTGAGAAAACAATTTTTAAATTCAAAATGGCGACATTGTGGGTTCATCTGAGACCCATATTTTCAATTCGCTCGTATAATTCAAGGTATTGTGTTTATTTAGGGCTAAAATTAAAAATTCTCAAAGTCAAGCCTATTCATAAAATAGATCGATCTGTATATTTATGGGCCTAGTTTGACTATATTCGTGTGAATGATCAGCTAGAAAAATAATTGGGAAATTCAAGATGGCGAACATATGGAGTCATTCAAATCTGGTTCAACTTGGTAAATGTAATTCATCAAATTCAAAGGGATTATTTTTAGCTTGAAGCAGACATTTCCTAGAAATAAGCTGGTCATCGGGTCAGCTGTTGAGTCTATTTGCATAATCCTCGACAGAATAATGGTTGCTATGCCTACCATAAACCCTACACTACATAAAAATAATTCAAATAGGCTCAAAATGACCCCAATATGATAAACTATCAAGTCACGGAGTTTCAGCTCTCCATTTTTTTGCCGTTCCGGAGATAACACAGAAAGTTTGGTAGCGGGGGGGGGGGGGGGGCCATTTTGGCCCCCATTCAGGCCTGGGAGGGTTAACCACAAAATGACCTCAAATGCTCAAAATCAGGGTGGTGTACATCCTATCTTGATCCCTACCACCCAAAGAACTAAATTAACAAGGGTACCCATTCGTAACAAAAATGACATCGAAACTTTTTAAAGCGCTTTTCATGTCCTTGCCCGGCCGTCTACCATCTCTGGAACGACAAAACGTTGACAGCTGAACCTTCACGACTGCATAGTTTATCATAGCTGGTCAGCTTATTTGCGTATCCTTCTGAGCGGAACATCATGGGTAAAATAAAAATGGCGGTCTATTGGTTGTGAATCAAAACGTTGTCTTTTGTCATTTTTCTTCAAATTTCTGCCTTTTGCGCCTAAAATTATTTTACTTCACACAAGATAATTATTTCCAATTTTTTGCCTATTTTGCAGTGGAAATTTACCAAATAAAAAAAACTCAGAAAAATCTGACAGAAAGAGACTTTTCAGAATATGACGTCACTGTGACGTCACCAAGACGGCCACCTTGGATTGAATTTTACGTTTTCCGTCAGGGCTTGATCCCAAGACATACTGTGGAAAGTTTCAGCCTGCTAGCCCAAGCTGTTCTTTGGAAATTGATGTGCTAAACATGTTAAACGGTATTATATATATAATAATGCCATTTAGAAAGTAGATAACATTTATATCCAATAATTTTTAGGATGACACTTTCTCAGTAAAGCACAAATACTAGTGCTGGATGGGTCAGTCTCGTGCGAGACTCGAACCTGCGTCCTCAGAGTTTGGCACCAAATCGCCAGCAGTAAATGCAAGCGGCCTAGATCACTCGGCCACCTCAGCTTCCACAAAAGAGGAAGTTCGGAGATCGGAGTCTAGATTACGTACATTTACTACGTTAGCACCACTACTATTTAGCGCTAGTATTTGTGCTTTACTGAGAAAGTGTCATCCTAAAAATAATTGGATATAAATGTTAAACGGTACCTGCCAGAGTCTGTTTATATAATTCGAAGAAAACTGTGTTTTCGTCTCTGTAATCTCTATGTATTTTCATATAATTTTCAAAATATCTTTGACTTTGGCGTACTTAATAAGAAATATATACATACCCAAGTGTGTTACATTTTTGGGAAGACCAGTTCTTCTGGAGTCGATTAAAACCTTAAATGAAAAATGACTGCTTTCGTCACCAGTGGTCAAAACTGACCGCTATGTCCGAAAAAACGCAAATTTGAGCTGGGCATCCACCCCTCCGTTATACACTAAGGCACTGCGTATACATCTGGCATGGACACCCGATTCTAACGGAAAATGCCATCGGGACTTTTTAAAGCACATTTTTGCGGTTTGGCCGACGACTATTCTGTGTGGATTAGAGTTTCAGCGGCGAAGTACCAGACATTAGTGTATTATGGGCCACTAGACTGATGTAGTAGAGACCTTGCCGGTGTCCATTATCCATAAGTTGAAAGTATTGCAAGTGAACATTTGTAATTTGTAGTTCTCACCAGACGACGTCGTGATTTACGTGTTAAACGTATAGGAAATGCCCGATCACGTGAACGCATGACCGTCAAGGAGCATGTGTTAAAAACGAAGACAAGATCAACTGAACTGATTTTAAAGAAGGAAAGAAAATCCGCCACCTCAAACTACATTCCATAAGAATGAGAATCATTTTCATTCGCCTAGTAAGGTGATCTTGAAAACACGTGACTTCGGATATCAGTTACAAGTAATCCTGACAATACATGCGAAGATGTAAGCCAGACAGATTTGTACTTGAAGAGTATTCTTTGTAGACGCACCTTGCAGGAGCGTATCCGTACTGTATGAAAGTTCCACATGCACTATTGCCCAGTGATTGATTAAATGTCCTGGTTATAACATCTCTAGATGTCTGTGTTGTACAGATATATCTCAGACATGTACCAACTTCAGCAACATGTCAGATAGGGGAAATTTTATATGACTATATCTGCGGAGGACAGGTTGTTCATCTCTCTCTGCGACAAGCCTCTATTTCATTACGCGCCTGACGAGAGCAATCATCCAAAGATATGATTAATATCCTGTGGTTTGGAACTGCCAAACTCACAATGGGGATTTCTGTTTGCGTAAACACTAAATGATGTACGTCTACAATAGTTATCAAAGACACTTGAACGAGTCAAACAGGATATTGGCCTGAAATTATCTGTCCATGCATATGATGGAGGTGTAAGTATGGTCTGCTAAGACCCGTCTCGGCCCTGGGGCAATCTATATGATATATCTCAACAGAAATACCTTCTCGATGAAAAGAATATCAGGGATAGACTAATCCACTCTTCGTCGATGGTTACAGTGACATATAGCAATGGTGAGTCTGTATCAATAAAGGGGAAAGGCGGGACATCATCTTAATATTACTAAACATTTCCATGGTGCTGATATAGATTCTGTTCGAAAATTTCCCGTTGGTGCACAGCTGGCCCACTAACGTCGGATTAACCGCCTTGATTGTAGTATCTGAGAGACTGGGAAGTGATATAGATTCTGTTCGGCAATGTCCCGTTGGTGCACAGCTGACTCACTAATGTTGTACTAACCGTCTGGTTAGCGAGAGACTTGGTGCTGATATAGATTCTGTTCGGTAATATCCCATTACAAGCTTCAAATCAGTCATTCATAATTCAGTCGTCGTCATTAAGAATATCCGCGACCATAATCCAAAAACATTAGCACCAAATTCAAAAAGACAATCATAGTATACATAAACATAGGCTAGTTTCCTGCAAGGGAGAAGCGGTCAACAGTTTTCAATGATGCCGGCAAGACATCATGATGTTCCAAAAATATCAAATCTGTATCGTTGATCAGTATTCTTAATCCAAATGATATTAGTTGTAAAGCCGTCATCTAGAGAATGATGTATCTCAGTCACGCTTTGATTGTGTCTGTTCATATGAACACCATGAGGATATTGAAGTACATGGGCTCAAGTCCTGGGTTAAGCGGAATTAGACACAAGTTGCGAAACGTAACTCCATAGATCTTGTACGCTGCGCTCGTGCTCGCAGGCAATATGTATCGGCAAATTTGAGGAATTTCTGAGTGGAGGCGCTTGGTGGTATAGCCTTGTTTTGTAAGCTTCTGAAATAATGTTTTGTGACGTTGATTAAAATCGTCACATTTAACACAGGATCTAACGAATGCTACTGGGCGAGATATGTATACGCCATTTGCAGGTCCCACTGGAACATTGATGTCCAGAAAGGGATAGTTTACGATGTTGAAATTGTAATCATCTTATTTGTCATGAAGTTGCCGAGAGAAAAGACCCGCTTCATTTGTATAGAAATCTACGTCCAAATATTATGTGAAGTTAGGGCTATTTGTAGTTTCCTTCAAATCCAGTGAAGATGGATATATATCCATCACTGCGCCATTTATATAGCGATTATCCACAGCGAGAAAGAGTGTCTATATAGCGTTTGATGAATGAGAAGGAACGGGCATGAATTGGTTGGTTTTGGAAACTGTCTGCATATAGTCATATTCACAAGAGAACAGATATAGGTCAGCCAACATGGGTGCACAATTAGTATCCATTGGTATACCTATAAGCTATTGATATATTGTGTTGCCAAATTTCACATAGATATTTTAATGAGAAAGTCAAGCAACTCTATAAACAAAGAAACATCCCATGAATGACATCCCTTGTATGCAGTAGTGGTAAAGAATGCTTAATGGCTTCTGACATTAATATATCGGCGATCAATTTTCTTGAACACTGATACTGTTAATGAACTAAGACGGTCAATAAGGTCCTGACGAGGGATTGTATTATAGAGAGTCGAGAAATCCCATGCAGATACATGTCTGCACGGTATGTGACATTTAGCATCAAGTTCTTCCATAAGACATTTTGAGTTTTGCAATATGCACATACATTAACCGCCAGACTTCCCAAAATTATTATCCTCCTGAAGGGCCCTCTTCAACACGGTTGAAAGACGCTTGGTGGTGACGCTTCTAGAACCAGCTACGAATCTATCTTTGTATGGTGATTTATGAATTTCGGCAATTCAGAATACTGTTGCTGTGTCGTTATGATTGGTTGGAAGACGTATACCTCTTTCCTTGAGAAATTGTGTTTTGATTGCTAAATAAATCTTCCACAGTTAAATCCGTTTGGGAGTAAGTAAACGTATTTAATGGTGGTATGCTTACACTCAATTCCTTAACAAGCACCTGGTAATAGTAATATTTACATATGAATATTATATTATTTGGAACTTTGTCTGCTGTGACTATGGCGAATTTACTCTTGAGATTTGCCGGAGCTTCTTTCAAAGTGAGGTTTCTCAGTACTTGTTTTGCTTGAAGAAAGGTGCTTCTGTCAGTATGGTGGATTGTTTCAACGACCTTGCTTATGCGAGTACTGTAGGTTCAACTTTTTGTCGCTTAGATCAATCAATAACGCATTGTTCCAAAGCAGTCAGGACTATCTCCTCCTGGTCGGCCTTCAGTTTTATTCTCGGCTCTCTATGTTTAGGTCCCTTTATCGGGAGTGTTCTTAGGTCCTTATCACTCACTATATCAAGATTTCCAGTCAAAATATGTTTGCATGGTGTGCAGATAAAGATCGACGATTCACAATCACAACTATAGCCTCCCGACATGTATAAATTTCAGTCAAATGCCTTGACAGCATTAGAGTAATTGAATATTTTGGTGACACGACTGACTGACTGATATTCAACTAAGCGCGTCGATTTTAGTATCTCGCAGAGAGACGGTGTGGTGATGTGGATTTTGCTAGGAAATATCTCATTGGAGCACCGCTGACTCATTTGTGTTGGACTAATAGCTAGATTGTAGTATCTAACTGGGAGACTGGTTGCGCCAAATAATTCCGTCCATCAATTCGCATCTGTTAATAATGTATTATATCGATACCGTTCTACAAATGTCAGTCTATAAAATTGACACGAGAGAAAACGATTAGACCTACTGTCCCAGACATTTAATATACACATATATACATGTAAATGGTATATACATATCGGAAACTATGGACTGACATAGAATGTTTACAGAAGAAACAGAAATATCAGTAAAGCATTGAAATGATTGATATATCCAAAACTTTTTCATGGAATTCACGTTGGCTAATTCCATATGAGTCCGATAGTCGTGACAGGGCCGTGACCGATTTGATGTTCATTAATATATTATTGCTGAAGTATTTGCTGGGATTGATGTTCGTCCAGTGAATCCTGAATCGACACATCATAATGACTTTCTTGTGTATGACTGAAAATTCTCTCTCATCAGAAAGTAGCATGGGTTTATGCCAATTTTAGTTGTAAGACCTGATAGGAATATTTTGATATATTGTGTTGTAGGGAAAATAATTATCGTCAACTACTTATTGTAGCATCTAACGTTTACATTGGAAACGAGACCATGTACCTTTCTAGTATACTAGTGTGCAAGGACGAATTCACGGGGTTGTAATTTATTTTACTACGCGATAAAAAAAAATAGCCACATTGAGAAATATGCGCCGCGAAAGAGCTTTCCATAGTATTTCATCGATAGCTAATTTCCCTTGTGTGTTTGATCCAAATCATGATAAATTGGCGAGACTCGTGAATAATCCAATACGGTTTTCGAAAAGAACATTCTCACTGTTCAAAGACTCGTATAACCGATCAGAAGTATTCTATTTTCTTACCTAATGAGCTTGAATTCTTTGCAATCTAGAACTGTACAAAACCGAATTTTTTGCCTCACAACCAGAGCCAAATTGGCCTCATGCTCGATGGTATTTGTACGAGACATAAACATACTTTTTTATTTGTCGATATGGTTTGAATAATGGATCATCCTACTCAGATTAATGCAGTGATACATGAATAAATATCACCCGTGAACCCGAAACACAATCACATTCTACGTTCTTGTTTTGACGATTAAATCAAAGCATCGACAACCATGTGTAAACGGTTTGGAACTTTTTTGTCGTACTTTTTTCGTGTACATTTTCTGAAAATAGATAGATGTACAAGATCCTATCAGCGCAACATGCTACATTTATGTCATGATACAGTTTGACATTCTTCAGTGCATTCTCCTAATACACATATAGAAAACTGATGACAAACTTATGTCTGCTGTTGGTTGGTTGGATTTCATGATGAGAATTTTGTGATCCACAGGAGCTCATTCATCAGACTGCTTCGGCTATTATAGAGGCTTGTGACCCATCTGAGCGGATTTTCGCATACTCACTGAAAATAAAGAATTTCCGTGTTCCGTGAAAAATTTTATTCGCGAGAAAACAAACAAAAACAAACTCCAATCAAGATTTACACACCTATCTACACACATGTATACACACAGTATATTTAGGCGTTAAACACATCTTTTCTAAACGTAGTTGTGTTTCAAACTGAACATGTTTAAACAGAAACTTATTCCCAAACTGTACCACCACGGCAATGTGTTTAATCAATACTAATCAAATGATTTGCAATGTTCAATTTACACTAAGAAAATCGGGTCGTGTTGGCATCCTTGCACACAAATAGCCACCTATCGTGCTGGTGAGAAATTATCTTCACCTCAAATTCACTGCGGGAATCCTTAATGGGATTTAAGATGTTTGGGTGCTGGTTCAGATTCCGTTTGGAAATGTCATATTGGAGCAAGCCTGACTCATCAATATTAAACTATCTCCCTCGATGGTAGTATCTAACCGAGAGACTTGGTGATGGTGTAGATTCTGTTGGAAAATGACGATTTGGAGCACAGCTGACTCAACGATGTTGAACAGTAAGGAATTATATTATACAACCGAGAGACAGGATAGTGATAATATAGGTGTTGTTCCGAAAGGTCTCACTGGAGCACGGCTGATTCACTACACTACAAATAAAATGATCCATATACGCAACAAACTAAAAATTTGGTTTGTAATATATTGACGCTATATTGATGCAATATATTACATGGCTTGCCATCGGCGCGTCTGTATAGTGTTGGACTAACCGTCTGTAACTGTATCTAACCAAGAAACTTGGTACTGATATAGGAGGGAGGGAATTTGGCTTAATGTCACACTCAAGTTTGTTTGACTCATATGGTGACAGTCAATTTGGTTGGTGGAGGAAGCCGGAGTACCCGGAGAGAACCACCGCCCTTCGGTAAGTATCTGATATAGGTACTGATATAGGATCTGTTTGGAAATGTCACATTGGTGCACGGCTTATTCGCTAATGTTGGACTAACAATCTGAAATTGTAGTATATCCAGAGACTGGGTGCTGATATATATTCTATTCGGTAATATCCCACTGGACCACCGCTAACTCACTGATGTTGGACTAACTGTCCGGAATTGTATCTAACTAAGACTTGATACAAAAATAGGTTATGTTCGGTAATATCACATTGATGAGGTTGACTCACTTATGTTGGACTAACAGAGAGAGAGAGAGAGAGAGAGAGAGAGAGAGAATTAAGGTTTGTCGCGTTCAGCAATATTTCAGCTATATAGCGACTATTAAACAAAATTCTAAATACCCAAGCCAACAACTTAGTAATCCAACACATTAAACATACACACATTAAAACTTATGCAACAACCCGATTTCTCTCAAATAACCCAAGACACAGTCCTCCCTCACCAGACTAAAAAGGTCTTCCAAAGTAGTCGCACGATAAAAAGAATCTCTTACAATCTTAAAATCTATACAGTCGATAAGTATAGGTCTCACTGTGACAACTTCGTGACACCGTCTGAAATTGTACTATGTTATCCAGAGACTGGCTGCTGAAACAGATTCTCTTCAAAAATGTCCGATTGGTGCACGGCTGACTCACTAATGTTGGAATAACCGTCTGAAATTGTAGTGTATAACCCAGAGACTGGATGCTGATATATATTCTGTTCGGTAATGTCCCAATGGACCATCGCTAACTCACTAATGTTTGACTCGTTAAGCACGGTTGACTCACTAATGTTGGAATAACCGTCTGAAATTGTAGTAGATAACCCAGAGACTGGGTGCTGATATATATTCTGTTAAGTAATGTCCCAATGGACCATCGCTAACTCACTAATGGTTGAGTCACTAAGCACGGTTGACTCGCTAATGTTGGACTAACCGTCTGAAATATAACCCAAAAGACTGGAAGTGATATAGGTTCTGTTCGGAAATGTTCCACTGGACCACCGTTGAATCACTAATGTTGGACTAACCGTCTGGAATTATAGTTTTTTTACACAAAGGCTGGGTGATGTTACAGATTTTTTCGGTAAAAAAGTACGGCTGACTCACTTAATTATGTTGGGCCAACCGTCTGAAGTTGTAGTATCTAACCGAGAGACTGGATGCTGATGTGGATTATATCAGGAAATATCCCAATGGAGCACGGCTGACTCACTTATGTTGGGCTAACCGCCTAGATTGTAGTATTGTACTATATTAACCAGAGACTCACTAGACTGGTTGCGCCAAATCAATTCGCACATGTTAATAATTTATTATATCGATACCGCTTTACGTATGTCAGTCTATAAATTTAACTTGAGAAAAAAACGATTAAACCTACTGTCTCAGACATTTAATTAAAGTGTTACAGGTAATTACTGTCATTGTGTGTGGAAAATACAAATATTTGATGTTCTTGAATACATAATAGTGATTGCTGCGGTTGCGTTCGTTTAGTGAATCCTGGGTCGGCACGTCATAATGACGTGTTGGTATATGATTGAAAACAAATTCTCTGTCATCAGAAACTATCTTATTTTAGTTGTGAGGCCTGATTGGCATATATTGCCAAAAAATATATTACTAAAAAGACTTATATTATCGAAGATTACTTATATTGTAGAACCTGAAGCTTACATTGGGAACGGGAACGAGGCCATGTACGTTTCTAGTATACCACTGTGTATGCACGAATTCACTAGCCTTCTAATTTAGTTCACTACAAGATAAAAAGCAAATTAGCCACATTGGGAAACATGCGCCATAAAAGAGCTTTCCAGTTTCGGATAGGATATAACATATTATTATATTTATTAGAGTGTCTCCCTATGTAAATTGTAATGAGATAAAACTGCATATTCCCCGGTCACGTGAGTGTATATTGCCCGCTGAAACTGCATATTCCACCCCCCATGGAATATACACCAAAGGGAGATAATTACAACACAGGTCGCCCCGTTCTGCAAACAGCCGATCACGAAGCAGTTCGTCGAGCTGATTTTAGCTGCAGAATACAGCAGAAATAAATATTTCCCCCATCTGTTTTGTAAGTAGAATCGTACCGAAGCACAATATTGGAGTAACTACTAACAAGCGTCATCGAACAACTATACGTGCGTTGCGAGATTTACATGCATGATAAATTATGCTGCAACTTGTAGGCGATTGCCCATTGAAACAACGAACTCTGGAGGATTGCGCTCTGGCAAAATAAAACATAAACAATATTTTCTCGAGGGATAATAGATTAGCACAGAGTTAAGTTGATAAATATAATAATGAAATTATTGCCTTGTTGTGAGGGGAATATGCAGTTTTGTTGCCCCTCGGCTGTGCATATTGCCCTCGCCTGCGGCTCGGGCAATATACACATCCTCGGGGCAACAAAACTGCATATTCCCCTCACACCAAGGCAATATTTTCATAGTATTTCATCGATAGCTAATTTCCCTTGTGTGTTTGATCCAGATCATGATAAATTGGGTTGACCCGTGAAGAATCCCCTACGGTTTTCGAAAAGAACCTTCTACCTGCTCAAAGATTGAGTGATTGCGTGGCCGTTCTGAAGAGAACAAGCAAATATCGTGTTGTGTGTATATAACCGTTCGGAAGTATTCCATTTTCTTACCTGATGAGCGTCAATTCTCTATAATCTAGAACTGTACCGTACAAAATTGTATGTTTTGCTCCACAGCTAGAGCCAAATTCGCCTCATGCTAGAAGATGTTTGTGCGACGAGACGCAAACGTACTTTTTTTTATTTTTCGGCATGGTTCGAATAATGGATACGGTAATCCTGCTAAGATACTTGAATAAATGTCGCCCTTGAACCTGAAACACAATCACACTTGTGTACGTTCTCGTTTTGATGAATAAATCAAAGCATCTGCAACCATGTGTGAACGGGTTGGGACCTTTTTTCTGTTCGTGTTAGATCCTATCAGGTCAACATGCTACATTTATGTCATGATACAGTTTGACATTACTCAATGTATTCTCCTACTACAAATGTAGAAACTGATGATAAATGATCGGTCTACCTTTAACTGCATTCACGCCTAGAAATATCCGCAATATTTATGGCTAAACGGAACGCGCTTCTGGTGAGCGACAGGAGTGCTTTCACCAGAGCGTGTCATATCCTCTCATGACTTCGATCATTAGGGGTTGTGACCCGTCTAAGTGGATTTTCACATAACCAATGATATTTATCATCATATTGTGAGAATCATGAACATGAGCGACATACATGTATATATAATTGGAAGGCTTTTATATATATATATATATATGGGATTCCAAATATGTGACTGTAGTGATTGTCAGATTGATAGATATGAAATTGTTCCAACTTAAATGCCTCTCTTTTCGTACTTCTAATTTTTTAATTAAATTGTGAACTTTTCCGAGTAGAACAACCCTTCTACAAAATATTTCTGTCTCAGTTTTTCTTTTCAATTTTGGCACAAATCTTTTATTCTGTGGAATTTTTTGTGTCTTCAATTGAACAAAATTAGATAAAACTGCGACGGTCAAACTTTGAACATTAATATATCAGAATTCAGAACAACATTTAGAAAACTGAGGGAATCCTTTTTCTTGATCTAGTTTAGAATAACCGTGTCAAATTTCGAACCCTCATGGTGAATACTTTTCAAGAAATAAAGGGTTTTACTTAAAACACTGGATAAATCAAGTAAAGGAATTAAGGCGGTGAACAGATAAGGGTCCATTAACTGATAGAGAGTAGTGTTGGTGACACGGGCGTAAATTATCCGATTGGAGGGTCTCTACACTGCTACTCGTAATATTGTAAAGATGATGGCTAAAATTGCACCTAAGCAAACATCTATTTACCAAAATTATCTCACCTAAAAAAAATCAATATAGTACTATACTATACTATATAATATACTCAATTTTGACCTCCGAGGTACACAGTCAATAAAAAAGTACATATCTTGAACACTGAACTGCACACTATAGTGTTTTGCTTATAATTAGTCGCGGGTTTGAGGGCTTCTGTAAAATCAGCCGTATGGTTAAAATCAATTTCCTTTTTTAGAACGTATATAACAAAGTTATATCTATAGAATGTCATACCACTCTCCGTGATAACTGCTACAAAAGTAGAGTTTTAGAGCTTTTTTGTACTACCCGGGTTAAATGCCATAAGGGTTGTTCACGTGAATCTTCACCAATACATGGTATGTCGTCATAATCTATTCCTTTTTCTCTGGCCAAAGGGCAATAGGCGGGGTGAGATGTCATTCAAGGGTTGCTCTGTTTGTCGTTTGGTTATGAAGACATGAGATTAAACTATTGTCGTTGACAAAGAACGAAAGATTCGAGAATACGGGTGGACCAGTACAGCCACTATGTTATGCAAATGTCCTCGACACCTCAAAGATTTGGACGCCTCTCAGACACAGCATAACCGTATCACTTCAATAGTATGGTGATCTAGTTGGACCAAAAGTGTGCCCCGCATTACCTCATCAAAAGCATGAGCGACAACGCAAAGGGTGACGTCGTCTTCCAAAACACGATGTCGCCCTTTCGCATCGTAGGTTTACAAATGTAATTAACGAGTGAGCAATCAAATTACACAATACAAGTAGTATATATAACCCTTTTCGACGCTCATTTCACCCGGATGTAGAGGTCATTTGCGGAGGAAACGGGGAGGTGACAGCCAATCAGAAGCGAATAAAATTTGACCTCAGAAATTTGCATATGACGTCACTGGCGGCGTTCTGTGGGTGCAAGATGGCGGCGTGTGGGTGCAAGATGGCGGCGCGTTCTGTGGGTGCAAGATGGCGGCGTGTGGGTGCAAGATGGCGGCGCGTTCTGTGGGTGCAAGATGGCGGCGCGTTCTGTGGATTCCAAGATGGCGGTTGACCAAAAAGCTACCTCCAACACAGGAGAGTTCCAATTTTTCCAGGTCAAAAATAGTTCCATGTATTCCTCCGCGGTGATGCGGTCATGTCTGGCGGTGATGCGGTCGCGGGAAAAAGCTTCCGCGGAGAAAAAGTAGTCCCTAGATTGGGTCGAGTGAGGTATCAAAGTGAAGCTTATGTGAAGGGGCATCTAATGGGCCGGGTGTGGGGTTGAAATATCGGCATTCTGCGCATGCGCGGTGGCCCAAGGGTATGGAAATAGACGTTTTGGGAGCTAGGGGAGCCACTAATGGACCGATGGGGTCGAGTGAGGTATCAAAGTGAAGCATTTGTGAAGGGGCATCTGATGGGCTGGGTGTGGGGTTGAAATATCGGCATTCTGCGGATGCGCGTGGCCCAAGGGTATGGAAATAGACGTTTTGGAGCTAGGGGAGCCACTAATGGGCCGATGGAGTTGTATGAGGTATCCATGTGAAGCCTAGGTCAAGGGGCATCCAGTCATGGGTGGGTGCATGTAAAAATTTTCCTGAAAAAAAAACGGAACACGGACTGTATCGAAAAATCCGGGAAAATGCCTTTATGGGGTATGGGGGGTATATAGGTCGCCGGGCTTAACGGGGCTTGTCTATCAATAGAGTTATCTCCCCCTAGTTCCAGGGTGGGTGTATGTAAAATTTTTCCTGAAAAAATACGGAACACGGACTTTATTCTAAATTACGTGAAAATGCCTATATGGGGTATGGGGGGTATAGGACCATCCTGGGAAACCTACTTCTCGACATTTGCGGTATAGATTGTGGGGTCTCGTTTTCTTAGTCTCGTCAAGACAAACATGATAGGAAGTGTCCCGGAGCGAATCGGTGAAATTTTTGAAAAAGTACGATATAGCCCCATATAGACCCATATAGTCCCATACTGGGGGTATAGGATCAATGTTTGTCCCCCTGAGAAACGTACTTCTATACATTTGCGGTAGGGTTGTTTGGATTTGTTTTTCACGTCTCGTCATTTAGAACATGATAGGAAGTGTCGCGGAGCGAAACGGTGAAATTTTTGGAAAAAGTCTCCGAGGCCTGGGTAGGCCCATAGGCCTAAACTGCATGGCTATGGGTGTATAGGCCCATACGGGGTGGACGTGTTGGGGTCTAGGTGAGTCCCTAGTGATCCGATGGGGTCGAGTGAGGTCTTATTTTGAAGCTCTCGTGGAGGAGCACTTGACTACACTAATGGTTCGTCCGTGTTCAATAGTCTGCGTATGCGCAGCCTGGCCGTAGTATAGAAAGCCGGCATTTTGGGGGGTATGTGGGTGTGTGTTTGGGGGTAGAGATGGGCTATTCACGGTTCGAATGGGTCGTGTGAGGTATCAATGTGAAGCTTGTGTGGGGTAGAGTCAGAATGGCGTGTTTTTAAGTGCAAGTCGCGTCAATCTGCGCATGCGCAGCCTGGCCGTAGTAGAGAAAACAGGCATTTTTGGGGGTATGTGGAAAGGATCCCATCATCAGAATCTGTCCGTCATCTATTTGACCCAGAATCTCTTTCCTCAAGGGAAGGCGTCCAGAGATATTGCCTTGAACTACCAATACTTTGTGTTGTTCTCCAATCTTGGTCCGAATGCGTCGTATGAGGTGTCATATTGTAGCAACGCCCGCCAACGCCAAGCTTAACGCTTCAACGCCCTGGTGAAATAGCTCAGAAGTTCTGATTTTCTAGATATTCCATGGAATTGACACCAATTCATCGAAATGCAGTGACGCCCGTCAACGCCCGTCGTTACACCTTAACGCTCTTACATAACGCCTTGACGCCATGATATAGACCGGAGAGAGAACAACAACAACAACAAGGATGACACATGAGAGAAAAACAACAACAAGAAGTTTTTTCATATAGTTTATATTCCCCAATGTGACATCATACCCACGCTGGGGGAGCCGCGTTGGGTATGTTTACAACTCAAAAAGACTCTTGCCCAATCATAGGCCACCGTTTGCCTGTTTCATATTCGTTCCTGGCCGTTAGATGTATTCTTGTCCAATCAGAAGTCGCCATTTCAGCAAGTTCCATCTTCGGCCATGTTCGCTCTGAACCATTTATTCTAATCATCGTCGGACAGGCCTGGATATTCTTCGGGCAGCATGTCCTGAAACAGTTGTTTGCGCATTCTGATCGCATTTTCCAGGGCCTAGGTGGGTGGTAGCCCCATAGCCTCTTCCAAGTGACGCTTGGTCTTCATGATGGACCTGTGCGTGGGGTCGCCTTTCATTTCAAGCGGTAGTAAGGTATACTGTTCATAGATCACCATGGCTGTTTTCCTGATGCGGGGGCGCATTTGGGTGTACTGTGTTGTAAATTATCCTCTCCGGCGTCCTCAATCGCTGCAGCGTAAGTATTGATAGCTGCTGTCACAATACGATCCCAGAAGGTAAGTTCTGCCTCACTTTCCACGGACGTATGCTGGCTATCTGAGGTCAAGCTCCCCGCATCACTAGATAGACTCTCGGCAATCTCTGTTTCGGTATCAGTCGGTACACTCTCAGCAGTCTCTGTATCAGCATCCGCCTCAACGGACTCCTCAGAGTCTTCAATCCCATGTATAGTTTTCTGGTGTCGCATCATATCGTAATGTCTGGTGAACGTGCGTTCGCACTCAGAGCAAGTATAAGTCATGTTGACGGTTGAACGTCGACTGTGCGTGTTTTTGGAAATACGCTCGCTTTTATAGACACTAACGCCCGTCAACGCTTAGCTTAACGCTTCAACGCCCTGGTGAATTAGCTCAGAAGCTCTGATTTCCATGGAATTGACACCAATTCATCGAAATGCAGCGACGCCCGACAACGCCCGTCGTTACGCCTTAACGCCCGTCTCAACGCCTTAGCGCCCGTCTCCACGCCTTAACACACTTTCTTAACGCTTTAACGTCGTTTAATGATGCGTTCAAACAAATGTTGCTTTTGTGCTATTGCTCTGACATACGCCGCTTTCCAGTTCATGACCGAGGTTTTCAACATTGACGCTGTTCTTTCGATTTCCATATGGACTGGGTCCTTGTCCAACAATTTCATATGGGTCACGAGGTCGACATACTGCTGACCACCACCACCACACACACCACCACCAACTCCACCAACACCACCGCCACACACCACCAACACCACCACCAACGCCACCAACGCCACCACCAACGCCACCACCGGGTGTTGACGGGCGTCAACGCCCGGTGGTGGTGGTGGGAACACCACCACTGGGCACACGTACCTGGTGCACCCTGTACCCTATAGCCCGTAGTGCATAGGGTACGTACGAGTAGTAGCGAAAGTGAGCATTTTGGGGCAGTGAAGGAAGGTATTTGGTGTAGACATGGACCATCCGTGGTCCGAATGCGTCATGGGAGGTGTCATCTTGTAGTTCTCGGCGTGCAGACCTCGATTTGAGGGATATCCACAGCAGCCGTCATGTTGGAGCCGCCATGTTCCCACCACCACCACCGGGCGTTGACGCCCGTCAACGCCCGGTGGTGGCGTTGGTGGTGGCGTTGGTGGCGTTGGTGGTGGTGTTGGTGGTGTGTGGCGGTGGTGTTGGTGGAGTTGGTGGTGGTGTGTGTGGTGGTGGTGGTCAACAGTATGTCGACCTCATGACCCATATGAAATTGTTGGACAAGGACCCAGTCCATATGGAAATCGAAAGAACAGCGTCAATGTTGAAAACCTCGGTCATGAACTGGAAAGCGTCGTATGTCAGAGCAATAGCACAAAAGCAACATTTGTTTGAACGCATCATTAAACGACGTTAAAGCGTTAAGAAAGTGTGTTAAGGCGTTGAGACGGGCGGTAAGGCGTTGAGACGGGCGTTAAGGCGTAACGACGGGCGTTGACGGGCGTCGATGCATTTCGATGAATTGGTGTCAATTCCATGGAAATCAGAGCTTCTGAGCTAATTCACCAGGGCGTTGAAGCGTTAAGCTAAGCGTTGACGGGCGTTACTGTCTATAAAAGCGAGCGTATTTCCAAAAACACGCCTAGTCGACGTTCAACCGTCAACATGACTTATACTTGCTCTGAGTGCGAACGCACGTTCACCAGACATTACGATATGATGCGACACCAGAAAACTATACATGGGATTGAAGACTCTGAGGAGTCCGTTGAGGCGGATGCTGATACAGAGACTGCTGAGAGTGTACCGACTGATACCGAAACAGAGATTGCCGAGAGTCTATCTAGTGATGCGGGGAGCTTGACCTCAGATAGTCAGCATACGTCCGTGGAAAGTGAGGCAGAACTTACCTTCTGGGATCGTATTGTGACAGCAGCTTCCAATACTTACGCTGCAGCGATTGAGGACGCCGGAGAGGATAATTTACAACACAGTACACCCAAATGCGCCCCCGCATCAGAAAAACAGCCATGGCGATCTATGAACAGTATACCTTACTACCGCTTGAAATGAAAGGCGACCCCACGCACAGGTCCATCATGAAGACCAAGCGTCACTTGGAAGAGGCTATGGGGCTACCACCCACCTAGGCCCTGGAAAATGCGATCAGAATGCGCAAACAACTGTTTCAGGACATGCTGCCCGAAGAATATCCAGGCCTGTCCGACGATGATTAGAATAAACGGTTCAGAGCGAACATGGCCGAAGATGGAACTTGCTGAAATGGCGACTTCTGATTGGACAAGAATACATCTAACGGCCAGGAACGAATATGAAACATGCAAATGGTGGCCTATGATTGGGCAAGAGTCTTTTTGAGTTGTAAACATACCCAACGCGGCTCCCCCAGCGTGGGTATGATGTGACATTGGGGAATATAAACTATATGAAAAAACTTCTTGTTGTTGTTTTTCTCTCATGTGTCATCCTTGTTGTTGTTGTTGTTCTCTCTCCGGTCTATATCATGGCGCCAAGGCGCTATGTAAGAGCGTTAAGGCGTAACGACGGGCGTTGACGGGCGTCACTGCATTTCGATGAATTGGTGTCAATTCCATGGAATATCTAGAAAATCAGAACTTCTGAGCTATTTCACCAGGGCGTTGAAGCGTTAAGCTTGGCGTTGGCGGGCGTTGCTACAATATGACACCTCATACGACGCATTCGGACCAAGATTGGAGAACAACACAAAGTATTGGTAGTTCAAGGCAATATCTCTGGACGCCTTCCCTTGAGGAAAGAGATTCTGGGTCAAATAGATGACGGACAGATTCTGATGATGGGATCCTTTCCACATACCCCCAAAAATGCCTGTTTTCTCTACTACGGCCAGGCTGCGCATGCGCAGATTGACGCGACTTGCACTTAAAAACACGCCATTCTGACTCTACCCCACACAAGCTTCACATTGATACCTCACACGACCCATTCGAACCGTGAATAGCCCATCTCTACCCCCAAACACACACCCACATACCCCCAAAAATGCCTGCTTTCTATACTACGGCCAGGCTGCGCATGCGCAGACTATTGAACACGGACGAACCATTAGTGTAGTCAAGTGCTCCTCCACGAGAGCTTCAAAATAAGACCTCACTCGACCCCATCGGATCATTAGGGACTCACCTAGACCCCAACACGTCCACCCCGTATGGGCCTATACACCCATAGCCATGCAGTATAGGCCTATGGGCCTACCCAGGCCTCGGTGACTTTTTTCAAAAATTTCACCGATTCGCTCCGGGACACTTCCTATCGTGTTCTAAATGACGAGACGTGAAAAACAAATCCAAACAACCCTACCGCAAATGTATAGAAGTACGTTTCCCAGGGGGACAAACATTGATCCTATACCCCCAGTATGGGACTATATGGGTCTATATGGGGCTATATCGTACTTTTTCAAAAATTTCACCGATTCGCTCGGGGACACTTTCTATCATGTTCTAAATGACGAGACGTGAAAAACAAATCCAAACAACCCTACCGCAAATGTATAGAAGTACGTTTCCCAGGGGGACAAACATTGATCCTATACCCCCAGTATGGGACTATATGGGTCTATATGGGTCTCGGTGATTTTTTTTCAAAAATTTCACCGATTCGCTCCGGGACACTTCCTATCATGTTTGTCTTGACGAGACTTAAGAAAACGAGACCCCACAACCTATACCGCAAATGTCGAGAAGTAGGTTTCCCAGGATGGTCCTATACCCCCCATACCCCATATAGGCATTTTCACGTAATTTGGAATAAAGTCCGTGTTCCGTATTTTTTCAGGAAAAATTTTACATACACCCACCCTGGAACTAGGGGGAGATAACTCTATTGATAGACAAGCCCCGTTAAGCCCGGCGACCTATATACCCCCCATACCCCATAAAGGCATTTTCCCGGATTTTTCGATACAGTCCGTGTTCCGTTTTTTTTTTCAGGAAAAATTTTACATGCACCCACCCATGACTGGATGCCCCTTGACCTAGGCTTCACATGGATACCTCATACAACTCCATCGGCCCATTAGTGGCTCCCCTAGCTTCAAAACGTCTATTTCCATACCCTTGGGCCACGCGCATGCGCAGAATGCCGATATTTCAACCCCACACCCAGCCCGTCAGATGCCCTTCACAAATGCTTCACTTTGATACCTCACTCGACCCCATCGATCCATTAGTGGCTCCCCTAGCTCCCAAAACGTCTATTTCCATACCCTTGGGCCACCGCGCATGCGCAGAATGCCGTTATTTCAACCCCACACCCAGCCCATTAGATGCCCCTTCACATAAGCTTCACTTTGATACCTCACTCGACCCAATCGGACCATTTTATCTAGGGACTACTTTTTCTCCGCGGAAGCCTTTTCCCGCGACCGCATCACCGCCAGACATGACCGCATCACCGCGGAGGAATACATGGAACTATTTTTGACCTGGGAAAATTGGAACTCTCCTGTGTTGGAGGTAGTTTTTTGGTCAACCGCCATCTTGGAATCCACAGAACGCGCCGCCATCTTGCACCCACAGAACGCGCCGCCATCTTGCACCCACACGCCGCCATCTTGCACCCACAGAACGCGCCGCCATCTTGCACCCACACGCCGCCATCTTGCACCCACAGAACGCGCCGCCATCTTGCACCCACACGCCGCCATCTTGCACCCACAGAACGCGCCGCCATCTTGCACCCACACGCCGCCATCTTGCACCCACACGCCGCCATCTTGCACCCACAGAACGCGCCGCCATCTTGCACCCACACGCCGCCATCTTGCACCCACAGAACGCCGCCAATGACGTCATATGCAAATTTCTGAGGTCAAATTTTACTCGCTTCTGATTGGCTGTCACCTCCCCGTTTCCTCCGCAAATGACCTCTACATCCGGGTGAAATGAGCGTCGAAAAGGGTTATATATACTACTTATACACTTACAATACCGTTGATGATGTCCGACTCTAATCGACTGGATCAATAATGGGATATTTGCTATAAAAATGTAAATATAGGTCATACGGCCATCCATAGATTACACCGTCATTGAAATAAAGATCGTGTGAAGTTGTCATTTTAATTCATGCAGTCACACATGGAGGCATTGCCCCTGTCCTTGTGAAGGTAACATCAATTGAGGACACTTTCCCATATATAGAACTGAATAGCTCACCCCGCCTATTGCCCTCTGGCCAGAGAAAAAGGAATAGATTATGACGACATACCATGTATTGGTGAAGATTCACGTAAACAACCCTTATGGTATTTAACCCGGGTAGTACAAAAAAGCTCTAAAACTCAAGTTTTGTAGCAGTTATCACGGAGAGTGGTATGACATTCTATAGATATAACTTTGTTATATACGTTCTAAAAAAGGAAATTGATTTTAACCATACGGCTGATTTTACAGAAGCCCTCAAACCCGCGACTAATTATAAGAAAAATATAGTTTGTAACACCTTTCAAACATGTAAAAGTATTCAAGTACGAAAACTAACATGAAAAGAGATTTACTTAAAATATGTCACTGAAGTGTTATCAAGCTAATCAACTAGATCGTCTTCAATAAACACAACGAAATAGGTTGTTCACAATATCGCCCAGTGCTGAATATTAGAACTCTGAAAAATTAGTGTTCATACTGAAGTGTGTACTTTTGAACACTTTTACGCATAACTGAACACTTTTACATGTTCATGCGGACGCTAGTGTTCCAAAAGTGTTACAGAATATGTGTTCATTTGTGAACATTGGTATTCAAACATGTTCATGTATTTTGTCTAATGTTCGGATATGAACGTAAGTGTTCAGCTTTTAACACGATATGGGGTTCTGATTTGGACGTCAATATGAAGGTTAGTGTTCAGTGCCGTCCAAACCCATATTTCGATTGTTGAGATACTTAGCGTTGTGGAATTTTTGGTAACTTTTTCTTTTCATTATTGTTCAAAATGGACCAGTTGATTAATTCCACAACATTATTTCAACTTATTCCAGCAACCGCTAAAATTAGTCAGAGATGAACGCTTTTACGCGTCCAATAAGTGTTACAAATTTTTGCTGACAGTGTGGGTTACAAGCTCTTAAGTAATTTCACAATATCGGGTTCTTTGGAACTAGAACATTTTCGTCAATACATACATGTCCTCATCCTGTGCGTTATGTTATACACATGAGTCTTTTCGCATACCGTGCATGTAACGAGAAAGATCGATGACTAAGTTTAATTTTGCAGGATGTCGAGCCAAAAAATGCACGACACAGACTGTGCTAACTTGTAACCGAACCAACAACAATGTCAAAAGATCGCACCATCGAATAATTTCCTTTGCGGGTTCATAAAGATTATGAAACGTGAACAGTCCATCACCAATGAAGATTTCCTAACTTTCCAACTGCTAGTTGGTGCCAGTTTCGCTCCAAAGCGACGGAACAAAATCGAGTGACTCCCTCCCCCCCCCAAAAAAAACGACGACAATACCGCACACGGGACGAACGGTTGGCTATATTGAAACTGAGATGTGCCGATAGCAAAACTCTGGTCGAATTTACTGAACGAGCCTCCTCCTACCTCCTTCGTCTTGGTGATGAATCAATTGTAATTTCTCATAAATTGTATATTATATCGCATTTATTCTGTTTGTGAATTATAAATGTCAGATTGATAATGTTTGTATATTATGTGAGATAAAAGTCACAGAATAAATATGATTTGATTACACACTGCCAAAAATACCCTACTTATTTAAGGTAATGTCCTAAAATTTTCTTGAAATAAGATAATTTTGCTCAAAATAAGTTAAATTTTAAGAAAATTTCAATATTTGTTTTCTTGTTTAAGTAAAATATATTTTCCCCACTCCAAAATTTACTTAAACAAGAAAAAAACAAGAAAAAAAATCTTAAAATTAAAGAATTTTTCTTAAAATAATCTTGTTTTAAGAAAAGTTCTTAAATTTTAAGATTTTTTTTTCTTGTTTAAGAAAAAATTGGAATGGGGTAAGTATATTTTACTTAAAAAAGAAAAAAAATCTTAAAATTTTCTAAAAATTTAACTTATTTTGAGTAAAATTATCTGATTTCAAGAAAATTTTAGGGCATTATCTTAAATAAGTAGGGTATTTTTGGCAGTGCACAGAACCTCACATGTCTTAAGTTGTCGTCATCCATTTAATCCCGCTGATGAGATTTCTTTTTCCCGCTAACATTCAACAACTCAACATTTTGGAAAGGGAACAATAGAAGTTGTCGAAACTAGAAGCAACCGTTCTGATTTTATTTTGGGATTTTATTGCCGGGTATCATACATAGACTTTATAGATTTTGGTTTTGGGTAGTCAGTCCTTACCGGTGATCTGCTGTACTGTTATTAATTATTCGAGAATTTGATCGTGGGACACTCCCTTTATCCTGACACTTTTATGTTTACCAGTGATAAAATACATTGCATAACACACACATTATTTTTTTATCACCTAATATGCCCACTTTCACGGAGCTCACGAGTTCATAGCTCTGGCATTCCTGTTTAACCTGTGTTGAGGTTTAACCTGTCATTATGTTGAGGTTCGATTGCCTGTACCTCATGGGTTCATAGTTTCGAGGAGGTTTGACTGAACTGAACAGTCAAACCCTGGGAGCTTAAATTAGTTACATTCGTGTCAGGTAAGTTCAAAGGGCTCTCTATACTATGGCTATGACGGGGATTGTGGCGCTCAGCCCCTTCCCGTGAACAGAATGTAAACAATCTCGATTCTCATCATTTTGTTTATATCATTCGATACTTATTTCGAGTATTAAACTGTCACGGCATTGCCTAGATCAACTCTAACGTCAGCTCACTTCTTATCCTTTTCCTTGTTACCGGTACTGGTAACTCTTGGGACATATATTGATGCAAACTGCATAAAATAATATATGTTGGTTATCTCCCCTGCTTCAAACAGCTGGCTCAAACTTCCGTATTTCGTGATCAATAGCACCGTAATCGCACAAATGTGGGTATACGTTTGGTACTGCTCTCCCCAATCCACATAGCTGCTTTGTTCTCTTCTGGCAGGTAGTATGGGATGCTTAGCCCATTTCAAGAACGGACTGCAGATACAACAAGTGTCCTTTCATTATTTCATAATCTCAAAACCTGCAAAAACAACTACAAATCATTAAAAGCCTATAACTTCTCTTCCATTCATGTATAGTACTGGATACTTATTTTATGTTCTCCTTCTTATATTACCGGTACCTTGTGGGTCATAATCTGATTTATTTCCGTAAAACATTAACTCACAAATATTTATCAAGGAGCGGGAAACACGTTCAGACAAGTTTTCCTTTAAAACGGTGTCATTATTGAATAATCCTCTTCATTTATGGGGAAAAGGATTCATTTATGTCTTTAGAGAAGTTGTTAACACAAGTGATGGAGATACTATATTGGCTAGTGACAGCATTAAGAAATATTGCCAAATAAATAAAGCTTCGAGGCATCATCAGCTGTTGCTAAGACAACATTATCAACGTCTTGTCTGTGATCGTCAAATCAGTTTGACATCATAATTTCCGGAGTACGTACAGGTTACTGACAGCTGGATTACTCGTAAAATACTGTTCGCTCATCTTAAGCTTTGGGAAAGCCATCTTTCTTTACCTCCGGCGGAAATTAAATTTCTGACAAAATTGTAGAACTAGGCAATGTACATTAGTACAAGCATAGAGATTTTTCTCCTATTAAACGCATGGAAAACGATTCCGGCGCACTGACAAAAAGTCATATGACCCCAAAGACAAATACATACTGACTGACCTATGCTATACTACGAGAAGTATCTATGATATAATATACTAACTGACCTATGTTATACTACGAGAAGTATCTATGATATAATATACTGACTGACGTATGTTATACTACGAGACGTATCTATCAGATAATATACTGACTGACCTATGTTATACTACGAGAAGTATTTATGATATGTTATAATGACTGACATATACTATGAGAAGTATCTATGATATAATATACTGACTGACCTATGCTATACTAGAAGTATTTATGATATAACATACTGACTGACCTATGCAGGCACGGCGGAAGAAACTTGTGATTGGAGGGACCACTATCACAACACAATACACAATAGGCGAGGGTCCAGGGCGGCCTAGGCCCCGGGAGCTTCAGGGGTCCTACATGGCCGTAGACGCGTTCTAGCGTATTTCCGAGCAATAAAACAAGAATCTTCGTCTTGGCAAACTCTATTTGTTTTGCCTGTTTTGTTGTTTCTCACAACCCTTTTTTCAATTATTCACCTCCAAGTAAATGATCATGTTCGGAAGTATAAATAATTTAAATATTTAATATCATTTCAATCGAAATACAAGCGTCTAGTCCGTCATTCAATATTCAGCCGTCGTCCTGTAAATAATTTCCGCGTCCATAATCCAAAGACGTAATTCATATAACAGCATTATCATTAAATTCAAGAAGAAAATAAATTCACAGTATACATACAAATGCAAGAGAGAAGAGTCTCAAAAATATCAAATCCTTATCGGATCAATATTCTTAATCCAATAATTTTCGTTCTAAAGTCGTTATCTAGAATATGGTGGGTTAGTGCTGCTCCTAGCCCCCGTATTTTCTCTACCACCAACCCCCCCCCCCCGACTTCATCTGTGATTCAGGGTTGATTCAGGGTCGATTCATGTATTACTAGGATTGCAGGAGTTCGGGAGTGGTTCATGCAGCTTAATCTCCTGTAGAATCCTGTAAACAATATTGTCCTCATGCGTCATGCGGAATATTTCAAGTGGACGAGGTGAATCGGGAATTCTTATATCCTGCCGGGTTATATGTGGATAGGTTGTTTGGTGCTATGTGGTTTTCCAAATGTTCAGACGCTAGAAATATAAAAAAAAAACCAACAACAAAACATTTCAGATGTGAAAAGGCTAGTAGCGGAGCTATTTGAAACTTCCGTCTGGTGTGCGAGATACGGCTGTTCAAATCCTGCAATCGCTGTCCTGTTAATATAATTCTTGTGTGACGGGACACTGGTAGTCACACTAGACTTATTCCTCTTTGACTATGTCTGAAAGTTTATGCCTTTTAGAGGAGTGCTCCTTGGTGGTTGTTCTTCTGTTTCGAGCGGAAAACATGAGTTTTCTTGCCTGAAGATTTGGCGCTTGTTTTTTCAGGGCTTCGGTGTAGTCTGCGGTTCTGTCTGAGTGTGAAATAAATACAGACTACAAGGCAAACATTTGACTTCGACTGTATCTATCCATATAAGCGGACTTATCACGCGTCACAACTGGTGTCAGAAGTGGGATGGATACAGCTACGAGCGACTGAGATAATCAGTGGTCGGGAAAAGGACAGCGCCATGGGCGAGGCAGAGATTGCTCTTCTTCGGGATGAACTTCAACAGCTTCGCACTGCACTGCAGGCCACCCACCAGGATCGTCATTCCACCACCGGTGAAGTTGCCATTATATAACGCCAAAGATGACCCAGATTCATGGATCAAACGCGTTTCGCGGGCTGTCGCGAGCCAACAGCTTGAACGTGAAGCGGCGGTGTTGAAGCGACTGATGATGAAGTTAGGCACAGAGCTCCAAAGGCCCCGGAAGAACTGTATGACACATTGCCTGGTGCTTTTGGGAACCGGGCCACTCCTCCACAGAGGATGCGGGAGTTCTATAATCGGGTGCAGCATGCCGCTGAGTCAGTGACTGAATACTCCCATTCTCTTGTTGTCCTCGCTGATAAAATGAAACTGGAAGCAGCAGAACAGGAGCAATTGCTCCGAGATCAATTCGTGGAAGGTGTACGACCAATCACACTGCAAAAACACTTGAAAAGACGGCTTCGCGGAAATCAGCAGCTGACATTTCTGAAACTTCGGAGACAGATAACACGAACCCCACAAAAGCCATAGTGCGTGAAATGGCAGCGGGTAATCATCTGATAGTGGTTTCGCAACGCTGTACCTAACTATTTTGAGTTCACAGAAACTCCTTGCATTACATATAAGTATACGAAATCTATAGCCACCAAAATATTCAATTACTCCAATGCTGTCAAGGAGTTTGACTGGAACTTATACACGTCAGGAGGCGATAGTTGCGAATGTGGATCGTCGAACTTTATCTATACACCATGCAAACATGTGGTGACTGGTGACCTTGATGTGGTGAGTGATAAGGACCTGAAATTACTCCTGATGAAAGGACCTAAATATAGAGAACCGAGAACTGAAGGCCGACCAGAAGATAGTCCTGTCTGCATTGGAACAGTACGTTATTGATTGGTCTAAGTGAGAAAAAGTTGAACCTACAGTACTCGTTGATTGGGTGGACCTCACCAAATGCAAGGTCGTTGAAACAATCCGCCATATTGACAGAAGTACTCTTCCCCAAGCAAAACAAGTACTGAGAAACCTCAATTCGCAAGAAGTTCTAGCAAATTTCCAGAGTAAATTCGTCATAGTCCCAGCAGGCAAAGCTCCAAATAATATAATATTCATATGTAAATATTACTATTACCAGGTGCTGGTTAAAGACTTGAGTGTATACATATCATCATCAAATACGTCTACTTACTCCCAACTTCATTTACTCTGGAAGATTTATTTAACAATCACAGAAAGTTTCTCAGGGAAAGAGGTATTTGTCTTCCAACCAATCATAACGACATGCCAAAAGTATACTGAACGCCCAAAATGCATAAATCACCATACAAAGCTAGATTCATAGCTGGTTCTAGAGGCTGCACCATCAAGCTTCTTTCAACCCTATTGACGAGGGCCCTTCAGGAGATAAAAGCATTTTGGGAAAGGTATTGCGCCACTATTTCTAGAAACTCTGCCGTTGAATGTATGTGGATATTGAAAAACTCAAAATGTCTTGCGGAAGAACTTGATGCTAAAGGTCACATACCGTACAGACATGTATCCACATGGGATTTCTCGACCCTTTATTCTACAATCCCTCATCAGGACCTCATTGACCGTCTAAGTTCATTAATAGTATCTGTGTTCAAGAAAACTGATCGTAGATATATTAATGTCGGAAGCCATAAAGCATTCTTTAGCTCTACTACATACAAGATATATCATTCATGGGATATTTCTTTGTTTATAAAGTTGCTTGAATTTCTCATTAATAATATCTATGTGAAATTTGGCAACACAATATATCAACAGCATATAGGTATTCCAACGGGTGCTAATTGTGCACGCCTGTTGGCTGACCTGTATCTGTTCTCTTATGAATATGACTATATGCAGGCGCTTTCAAAAACCGATCCATTCAAATTACAACACATATAAGGGAAGTGGGAAGAGGTGCCGACATACTGACTGTGTCATATGACTTCACAGAATAGTCTTCTGGTAAACCTATTCTAAAGCACATACCAAGAATCTAACGATTCGAGATATGTGTTGTATCTCAGGTACGCTTTTATTGTACCTGTTCATGTGTCAACTTGAATGATATGACCACACGGCCCCTAGCACCGGCATAAGCGGTATTAGATACAAATCTAGAGAGTTATGATGGAAATGCTCTGACAACTCGTATACTGGTAATTGGTTCCTTCTCATTCACCAAACGCTATATAGACGATCTTCTCGTTGTGGATAATCGCTATATAAATGACGCAGTGAAGGATATATATCCGCCTTAACTGGATTTGAAGGAAACTACAGATAGCCCTACAGGGACATCAAATTTAGATCTATATCTCTACAAAAATGAAGCGGGCATTCTCTCTCGTCGACTTTATGAGATGAGATGATTACAATTTCGACATCGTAAATTATCCCTTTCTGGACAGTAATATTCCAGTGGGACCTGCATATGGCGTATACATATCTCGCCTAGTAGCATTTGCTAGATCCTGTGTCAAACGTGACGATTTTAATCAACGTCACAAAACATTGTAGCAGAAACTTATAAAACAGGGCTATTCCACCAAGCGCCTCCACTCAAAGTTTCTCAAAGTTGGCGATACATAGCAAAATACGAACGTAGCGTGCAAGATCTATGGCGTTACGTTTCGTAACTTGTGTCTAATTCCGCTTAACCAGGGGCTAGGGGCCGTATGAACCCATGTGCTTCAAGATCATCATGGTGCTCATATGAACAGTCACAATCAAAGCGAGACTGAGATACATCATTCTCTAGATAACGACTTTACAACGATTATTATGGATTAAGAATACTGATCAGCGATATGGATTTTTGGAACATCATGAAGTCTTGTCGGCATCATTGAAAACTGTTGACCGCTTCTCTCTTGCAGGAAACTAGCCTATGTTTATGTATACTATGATTGTCTTTTTGAATTTGGTGCTAATACTGTTATATGGATATGGAATAGGTCTTTGGATTATGGACGCGGATATTCTTTAATGGACGACGGCTGAATTATGAATGACGGACTAGACGCTAGTATTCTCGATACCCATCGGAAACAAATGAAGCGCCAGCATTGGCAAATGAACTAGTGAATTGGACCAAGCAACTAGTTCTACAGCAGGCTACTCAATCAGTAGTGAGCCAAACTATGCAGCCTAGTTTAACAGCCACTGGAGTAAATCCAGATCGAGGTAATTGTTATTACTGTAAACGGCCCAGACATAACAAACGATTCCGTCCAAAGAGGCGTCATGACCGACAACAGAGGAATGGATATGGTCCAGGTGCGTCAGGTATGGTCGAGGACCGACCACAGGAATTCGGGTATGGTCGAGTAGCTAACCAGAGGGGCTCTCTCGGTGAGCCAAGCGGTAACGAGATGGCATTTGGAGGACCACCCGAATCCTGACGTCAGGTGATTGGAGTCTCCCCAGAGATCGGTGTGTATATTGCAGGGCAATGGACAAAATGCCTTTTAGACACTGTCTCTCAAGTAACCACTGTTACTGAGACACTTTATAATGACTTTCTCTGTGCTCATACACTAGAACCGACTTAGTGGTTAGTATTTGGCACTGTTGTTCAAAATGTGGGTATACTTGTTATTAAAGATTCATGTAGTCAGGAGGGTGGTAAGTCTGTCAGGCCAGGTATCCTGGGTATGAATATCATATGTCATGTTCCACAGTTTGTACATCTGTCGGCACACACCGCTTCTGTTACAGAAGAAAGCAGTCCAGGTTTGTGATGGTGGCAGGCAACCAGGAACTGTTGGTTCCAGCATCTGCCATGACTCGGATTCAGTGTACTGGAAGACGGACCAATCCTTATAGAACCTCTGCAGCATACATTACATGGAGGGCAGTTATTGGTGGCTCCTACCTCGTCTAACGGGTACGTTGAAAATACTAACCTTACAGACACAGACATTTGGCTACCTCCAAAAACGAGACTAGTTACCACCCAGGAATTCTCCTTGGCTGAAGAGTTGTCTGTGACGGTGGAGGTGAACATGATTCATCGACAAACGTGGATACCCATTTGCCAGCCAAACCATTAAAGTTGCCACAGTTTGAAGATTTTGATGGTACTAGTGAAGAATTGAGAGAGGTGACCAATATCCTTGGGAGAGTTGGAGAAGTTTTCTCACCAGGCTTAGGAAAGACTCAAACTGTGCGGCATCAGATTCACACAACATGTGAAGTACCGGTTTCCCTCCCACATCGTAGGATCCCTCCACACCTTATTCCTGAAGTTAAATGCCATTTACAGAGACTCCTGGATAAAGGAATTATTCCACACAGCTCTTCGAACTACGAAGCCCAAATGATACTTGTTCGTAAAAAGAGTGGAAACCTGCGCATGTGTTGCGATTACAGAAAGCTGAACTCATAAGTCGTCCGTGATGTTTACCCACTCCCTAGGATAGAAGAGTCACTGGATTTAATGGCTGAAGCCTCGTATTTCTCAACTTTGGACCTCAAGACAGCATATAACCAGATAGCGGTTGAAGAGTCAGACAAGCACAAGGCTGCGTTTTCCACCCCATTTGCTTTGTACGAGTTCAATAGGAAGCATTTCGGTCTCACGAATGCGCCAGCTACCTTTCAGAGACTTATGAGTTTTGTGTTCCGTGAAGACCTGATGGAGAGACTGTTTGTTTATCTAGATGACATCGTTGTGTGGTCAACAGATATCTCTGAGCATTTGGAACGCCTAGAATCAGACGTGGAAAAGTTGAAGAAGCACGGGTTAAAGGTGGAACTGGAAAAATGTAATTTTTTCCAGAAGGTGGTCCGATTTCTGGGGCATGTGATATCTCGCCATGGCATAAGCACTGATCCAGAGAAAATCCGGGTGGTTGCCGGCTGGCCTGTTCCAACTACACTCAAGCAGTTGAGATCATTCCTTGGTTTTGCATCATATTACAGACGTTTTGTGGAGAAGTTTTCCGCTATTGCGACCGCTATGTATGACCTGATTGGCAAGTGTGGTGTTGCTAAGGGAGGAAACAGCAGTCGGTCAGGAACTACAGAATTGTGGACAAATGGAACCAACAGTGTCAGGATGGTTTTGAGTGCCTGAAGGAAAAGCTTATCAGTCTTCGAGTCCTAACATTTCCAGACTTCAGGCAGCCATTTGTGTTAGAGGTGGATGCAAGTAACCAGGGCTTAGGGGCAGGCCTGGGGCAGGTACAGGATGAAAGACTTCGTGTAGTAGCTTTTGCCTCAAGAGGACTTCGGCATCCGCAGAGGAAAGCCGGATATTCAAGTGAAAGAATAGAGCTGTTAGCATTGAAGTGGGCTGTCTGCGATAAGTTTCGCTCATATCTGATAGGGTCCAGTTTTACTGTATTCACTGATAACAACCCTCTGGCGTATGTGATGGCCAAGAGTAAGGTTCCCGCCCTAGAGCAGCGCTGGGTTAATGAACTGGCCAGTTTTGATTTCACATTCCGTTATAGGCAAGCGAGGCTGAACGTGAGTGCGGATGCCTTATCCAGACGTCCTGGTGATGCAGCTTCAGTGGGTGATCAGATCACCAGCATACTACAGAGCAGCCCATTGCCAAACCAGCTGCAAGAGGCTGCACTACATACGACATGTGCACACCTGAACATGGTACAGGGAGATGTCCCGGAGCTCCGGAGGTCACAGGATTGCCCAAGTGGAACCCCCAGAGTATGGAAAAGTTCCAGTTAGAAGATCCATTAATTAGACGGCTCGTTCATTATCGTCGAATTGGTAGACCTCCAACACGGAAGGAGAGAGCCAAAGAGTCAGGAGGTGTACTTATCTTACTGAAGCAATGGGACAAAGTAATCTCCAAACAGGGAGTCCTGTATCGGCAGATACTAGCCAACATTGGTGAAGCTGTACTGCAACTGTTACTTCCTGCCTGTCTGCTGGGCAAGGTCTTGCATGGTCTTCATGATGCGACTGGACATCAGGCATCTGAGCGAATGAAATCTTTGGTCAGAGAGAGGTGCTGGTTCCCAGATATTTCCAAGCACATCCAGAATTATATTGGTAGATGTCAGAGATGTGTGCGTGCTAAGGGTCCTTACAGGCCTGTTCGGACAACTTTGGGAAGACTGGCTGCAACTCGACCTACGGAAGTGGTGTCGATGGACTGCACCCTTATGAACAAATCTAGCAACGGCATTGAACATGTGCTTGTCATTACGGATTGCTTTTCCGAGTTCACCGTGGCTGTATCTACTCGTGATCAGAGGGCAGTGACCGTGGCACAAGTTCTGATGAGCGAATGGATTACTCGATATGGGTTACCCCAGCGTCGTCACAGTGATTAGGGTAGGTCCTTTGAGGCATTGGTTATCACGGAACTTTGCAAACTGTACGGGGTGAAGAAGAGTCGAGCGACGACCTACCACCCCCAGGGAAATGGACAGGTGGGAAAGGTACAATAGAACTCTCCATGATCTGCTCCGCATCCTACCTGAACGCCAGAAGCGTCGCTGGATTGAACATCTGCCTGAACTATGTTTTGCTTGCAATGCCTCCCGACACGCCAGCACCGGATACTCACCATTTTACCTGTTACTTGGGAGGAATGTGACTCTGCCCATAGACCAGTTGCTTGGGCGAGGACAGGACGGTGAGGTTGATGACTGTGAAGATTCTGACGGAACAGCAGATGATGGTGACCTGTACACTGACTGGGTGTCAGCACACCAGGCTCGCTTGTGGAAAGCCAGACAGCATGTACAAAAGCAGCTGCAAGCTAAGTTTGATGCTAGGAGCCGAAGGCATAACAAAAGGGTGACTGATTCCCCAATCAAGGTGGGAACGCAAGTTTATCTGCGCCAGCATCCAAGCGGCTGCTGTAAAACTGCAGACAGATCCGGGTCGAAAGTGTTCAAGGTGTTGCATTACACGATAGTGTATATACTATTGAGTTGGCGGATGGTACGAGTGACATCAAACGCGTGGGTCGTGCGGAGATCACTCCTGTGTAGCTCCCTCGTATCGTGATACCAAGAGCCAAGCCAGCGCAAGATAGTGTTGTACAGACTGATGATGACATTGTCGAGGAACAACCTGGTGAAGTATACCAACCTGGAGAGTATGGCGAAGCTGGTCAAGCTGGGGCTTACTATGTTGACATTCCAGGTTCAGCAGGTGATTAATCTATGGATACTTCGTGCCTTTTAGAGTAGTGCCCCTTGGTGATTGTTCTTCTGTGCCAAGCGGAAAACATGGGTTTTCTTGCCTGAAGATTCGGCGCCTGTTGTTTTAGTGATTCGGTGTAGCCTGTGGTTCTGTGCAGCTGTGTAAATGCAGGGGATGGGAGTAGTGTAAACTGCACTACATAAGATGTTCTGGTTGGCGGTAATGCTGCAGCAGGACGATTCAAGTTGACCCTCAGGGCATTTGAGGGTTGTTCCCCTGGTTACAGCAGGTTAATCCCTGGTCACGATGGGTTAAATTGTCGATTTGTCCACCGATTATCAGAGTGGGAAATAATTACTGACTACAAGGCAAACATTTTACTTCGACTGTATCTATCCATCGACTGTATCTATCACACTTGCTGTGACATCATCTCTAAAAGCCATATGGTTTACTATATCCTGTAAATTGTGTGTTGTTAATCGAAGCACACGTCGCTGTCAACTGCTGGAGTATAAAACAGTCTAAGAGCGGTATTCTCGAAAATGTCGCGATCAGATCTCTCGGGGCAGGGGTACAGCGGAGGTATAGATTTGTAACTTGGTACAACAGATATATATGGCAATCCTGGTTGGGCGGGATGAGATCTTTAAGCTTCTGATATTTTGTCGAGTCCTCTGTTATGTGGTAGATATGATTTTTTGGGGGTGGGTGGATCGATGGAAAAGGCTCTATCTTAAGAATGATGAAATCCATAAGAATTGAATATAGAATACGAGCGTCATTCAATATTCAGCCGTCGTTTTTTAAAGAATTTACCCGTCCATAATCCAAGGTAGCAGCGCCTGGCGTATGTCATCCCGCACATGTATGTGGGATTAGCGCGTGTGACGCAGCATACGCAGGTAGCCAGTCACTTCGTTTGACACGTGCTGTATGATGCGCTTCACCAGCGTTCAACAACTTCGTTTGTCGTTGGGATGTATTTTTCTTCTTTCGAGTGTAAATATTCATCCCATAATCTAGTTATATGGGATACTCTTAATCTCGGGGTTAATTACTGCATTCAGCATGCATAGATATAGGCCTGTTAGCAAGCTTTCAGCATATGTGTAAAACAAAACTAAACCCAAAATGTTTTATTCAAAATTTCATGTAAATTTGTTGAAAAATTAACTACCGGTACTTACATAAGTGACATTCTGGTCGACTGGTATCTCACGCATACATATATATTCAATCGTCATACGCACGTTTGTTTCACAAAGCTAACGCAGATCTATAGGTATATGTGGTATTACAAGCGTCTAGTCCGTCATTCATAATTCAGCCGTCGTCCATTAGAGAATATCCGCGTCCATAATCCAAAGACCTATTCCATATTCCATATAACAGTATTAGCACCGAATTCAAAAAGACAATCATAGTATACATAAACATAGGCTTGTTTCCCGCAAGAGAGAAGCGGTCAACAGTTTTCAATGATGCCGGCAAGACATCATGATGTTCCAAAAATATCAAATCCGTATCGCTGATCAGTATTCTTAATCCATAATATTCGTTATAAAGTCGTCATCTAAAGAATGATGTATCTCAGTCACGCTTTGATTGTGACTGTTCATATGAGTACCGTGAGGATCTAGAAGTACATGGTTCATACGGCCCCTAGCCCCGGGTTAAGCGGAATTAGACACAAGTTACGAAACGTAACGCCATAGATCTTGCATGCTACGCTCGTATTTTGCTATCAGCATGCGATATGTATCGCCAAATTTGAGAAACTTTGAGTGGAGGCGCTTGGTGGTATAGCCCGGTTTTATGAATTTCTGCAACAATGTTTTGTGACGTTGATTAAAATCGTCACATTTAACACAGGATCTAGCAAATGCTACTAGGCGTGATATGTATACGCCATATGCAGGTCCCACTGGAATATTACTGTCCAGAAAGGGATAGTTTACGATGTCGAAATTGTAATCATCTCTTTCGTCATACAGTCGACGAGAGACAAGGCCCGCTTCATTTTTATAGAGATATAGGTCTAAATATGATGTGCCTGTAGGGTTATCTGTAGTTTCCTTCAAATCCAGTGAAGGTGGATATATATCCTTCACTGCGTCATTTATATAGCGATTATCCACAGCGAGAAGATCGTCTATATAGCGTTTGGTGAATGAGAAGGAACGGGCTTTGAATGGATCTGTTTTTGAAAGCGCCTGCATATAGTCATATTCATAAGAGAACAGATATAGGCCAGCCAATAGGTGTGCACAATCAGTACCCATTGGAATACCTATTTGCTGTTGATATATTGTGTTGCCAAATTTCACATAGATATTTTTAATGAGAAATTCAAGCAACTCTATAAACAAAGAAACATGCCATGAATGATATCTCTTGTATGTAGTAGAGCTAAAGAATGCTTTATGGCTTCCGACATTAATATATCTACGATCAGTTTTCTTGAACACAGATACTATTAATGAACTTAGACGGTCAATAAGATCCTGATGAGGGATTGTAGTATAGAGAGTCGAGAAATCCCATGTGGATACATGTCTATACGGTATGTGACCTTTAGCATCAAGTTCTTCCGTAAGACATTTGAGTTTTTCAATATCCACATACATTCAACGCCAGAGTTTTTAGAAATAGTGGCGCAATACCTTTCGCAAAATGCTTTTACCTCCTGAAGGGCCCTGTCAACAGGGTTGAAAGAAACTTGGTGGTGCAGCTTCTAGAACCAGCTATGAATCTAGCTTTGTATGGTGATTTATGGATTTTGGGAGTCCAGTATACTTTTGGTATATCGTTAATTTTGGTTGGAAGATAAATACCTTTTTCCCTGAGAAACGTTTTGTGATTGTTAAATAAATCTTCCAGAGTGAGAGTAAGTAGACGTATTTGATGACGATATGTTTACACTCAATTCTTCAACCAGCACCTGGTAATAGTAATATTTACATATGAATATTATATTATGTGGAGTTTTGTCTGCTGGGACTATGACGAATTTACTCTGGAGATTTGCTAGAACTTCTTGTTTTGCTTGGGGAAGGGTACTTCTGTCAATATGGCGGATTGTTTCAACGACCTTGCTCTTGATGAAGTCCAGCCAATCAGCGAGTACTGTAGGTTCAACTTGTTCTCGCTTAGACCAATCAGTAATGTACTGTTCCAAAGCAGACAAGACTATCTTCTGGTCGGCCTTCAGATTTATATTTCTCGGCTCTCTATATTTAGGTCCCTTCATCAGAAGTAATCTTAGGTCCTTATCACTCACCACATCAAGGTCACCAGTCACAGTATGTTTGCATGGTGTATAGATAAAGTTCGACGATTCACAATCACAACTATAGCCTCCTGACGTGTATAAGTCCCAGTCAAACTCCTTGACAGCATTAGAGTGATTGAATATTTTGGTGGCTATAGATTTAGTATACTTATATGAAATGCAAGGAGGTTCTGTGAACTTAAAATAGTTTGGTACAGTGTTGCGTACCTCTGGATCATTAAGGATTCGAGGTAAATTAATAATGTCCAGTCCTTTATCTAAGTAGTCGAGTTTCAAGAAAAACCGAACTTGGGATATTTCGATTATGTTCACTGGACGATACAACCGAAAATACGCTATATCTTGACATACTTTATTGATTTTGGGTGGTATTATATTTCCTGAAGACGCGGATTGTTCTATATCTCTGGCTATATGATTTAAAGCTCTCAGAGGTAACGCATACAGAACTGTACGTAAGCTATGTGTACTATTGGGTGCGTTAGTTAAACCCACTAAGTAATTTAAAGTGATATGATCGTGAATCATCGCACTATTAAACTTTCTTCACCCATGGCTGCGATGACGTGTCATTTGCCGTGGATTTGGAATGTCGTTCACTCAAAAATGCTGAGATATAACACAATAACCTGCCTCTTATTCCCATGTTACACAGCTTGCATATCAGCCCGACCCTCCAAACGCGCGCTAAGCAACTGTCGTAATCCATAATCACTAGGGCATACCCCCCTATTCCAAGCTTCATATACGTTTTGGACCAGACGAATGAGCGCATGTTTGTTTGGCCTAAACTGTCTATAGGACACATTAGTGTTGGGAAGAGATTCATCACACAGGCTTCGGGAGCAGTATCTTGGGGTCCTGTTTAAAGGCAATGGGTATCTTTCCCGAGCTCCATTAGCTGTACCATGATAGAGTTTGTACTAACTCTATTTCCCCATTCTTTATCATTATTAAGAAAATCTTCTCCTCGAGACTAGGTGAAGGGTGCAAGGGGTAGCTTCTATCGCTAGCTATTTTCTTCGGAAGTTAGATCAGAGTTTTCAGACGACAGCTGAGCAAGCACGTCTTCCTTTTGTAACGTGTACGAGCAGGACCAGTCGTGGTGTTTACGAAAAACGAATCAATAACCGGGATTGCCCACTGGCATTCTGGCCGTCACCGTAGTTAGCCCCTTCACTAGTACAGATCCGGGGATTGAAGAGATGATCACAACCCTACAAGTATGACTGACACTGATGTAAAGGTCTATTATGGTATATTCTGCACAAATAGTATACGCGATTACAGATAATAGCATGGAACCGCGTGGCTTAGACAGAATGTCTAAGGAGATGTAACGTTATGCAGTAGAATAATATTTACATATATGTACAGGCACTAGGAGAGTGTATGCAAATAAACTTGATGTTATATACAAATAATATAAGAGAGTGTGTGCATATAATTTTACAGTTACAGTTATGCTATGAATATGTATGGGTACGCGATAAGGGCGGCCTGGTTGCTGGCCCTTCCCTCCTGCGTATAAGGGCAGCCTGGCTGCTGGCCCTTCACCTCTTCCGTCACACGTATTAAATCAAGGGCGGCCTGGTTGCTGGCCCTTTTCCCACACGATAACTGTATCGGCGACCTTCTGCGACCCTGTTGCAAGCCTCTGCGACCTTCGGCGTCCCTGACGCAAGCCTCTGCGACCCGGTCGCAGCCCGTCTGCGACCCTCTGCGACAAGGTCGCAAGTCGTCTTCTTTCGTCGTTGGAACGCTCTCTCGCTATACGAAACCCAGTCGTTGGAGCCTCTCCACGGATGTGGCAGCCCGTCGTCTTCTTCACCCCCAGTCGTCGGAACGTTACGGCTGTAAGGCTCTTCCAATATATACCACCCAGTCGTTGGAGCCCCTCCACGGATGTGGCAGCCCGTCGTCTTCTTCACCCCCAGTCGTCGGAACGTTACGGCTGTAACGCTCTTCCAATATATACCACCCAGTCGTTGGAGCCCCTCCACGGATGTGGCAGCCCGTCGTCTTCTTCACCCCTAGTCGTCGGAGCCTGACCCTAACTTGTCAGCTCACCAGTTTGCTTCCCTCACAGGTAGGTACAGCACGGCGTCTCAACCCTCACGGCTGCTGCGACCCGTCTATAGACACGGCCCGTGGATACACTTCACGACGACCCTCCAGGTAAGAAACACGTACAGCTCGTCCTCCGTGGCCGTCACGACATCTACTCGGGTATATATATTGTGTTATCATTTCATCTGGTACCGATGTAGCACCATTAATGTCTGTAAACCGCTGATGGCGACTCTCTGCGACCCGGTCGCAAGCCTCTGCGACGCGGTCGCAACCCGTCTGCGACCTTCTGCGCAAGTCCCTCAGATTTCACGGTTTATCGACGTATCTAGGGAGAAGAAGTCCGTCTCTGCTGTGCCCCGTCTTCTAGTACCGTCTGTAACCGTTGTGGTCTCTTCCGCACCCGTACAGCGTCTATGCGACCGTCTGCGACCTTTCCGCGACCTTCTGCGACCTTCTGCGGCCCGGTCGCCGACCTCACGGGCTGCACGATATGTCGTTGAATAACGGTAGGACAGATTGGCCCTATTATCTCTGTATTTATAGTACATTTGCATATAACCTGAGGGTGGCGGGAATCCCTCATTACCGTCAAATATCGCTTCACGACCGATGATACCGACACCTATATTATACTGACCACGTCCCTGTGCCCGGGCTGTTCAGCAAAACAGTGCCGATATCATACAATCTACTGGTATTGACCTATATCCTTATTCTATACTGATGTCTGATGATGATTACCGTAAAGTGCTACGCGGTAATACATGTCATGTTACAGTATTATAGAATACCTCCAGACTACAATAAACACGCCAGTCGGTCTTCATTTACATCTGACGACGATACAGCTCACCAATCTCCAATGTACGAGTTGTCACAGCGAAACAGCTCACCAATTACCAGTATACGAGTTGTCAGAGCATTTCCATCATATCTTTCTAGATTTGTATCTAATACCGCTTATGCCGGTGCTAGGGGCCGTGTGGTCATATCATCCATGTTGCCACATGAACAGGAACAATAAAAGCGTACCTGAGATACAACACATATCACGAATCGTTAGATTCTTGGCATGTGCTTTAGAATGGGTTTACCAGAAGACTATTCTGTGAAGTCATATGACGCAGTCAGTATGTCGGCACCTCTTCCCACTTCCCTTATATGTGTTGTAATTCCCACTCTGTCGTGTTCGCTATACTTCTAGTACAGCACAAAAACACGGTTCCACACTGAAAATGCAAGCCGGCAAATTCTCATTGGATTGACGTGTTTCATAGAGTTTGCACTAGCTACAGGATCTACAACCTTTTAGACTCCCAGGGCAAAACAACTACATTTGCGACCCGATCGTAAAGTGCGCCAAAACCACACAATACAGACTGTATCTTGCGCGCTTCCTCACGATGTGCTTTTCTGGTACTCTCCCGCTCGAAATGTCTGCACCTCTATTTATGCTGAGTGCATTCTCCGCACCCGAAAAGTCCCCACAAAAAGTTCCCCACGAACGGAGACGTTTCGCCCGCCATGAAAGATCGTCTCTCACAGCGAAATTACAGCTCATAGTCCATAAACTGGAACGGCATCCCAATCTAGAACCTGTAGAGAATATTTCACGTAATTGTCAACTCTTATCTTGCTCTGGTAAGCGAGAAATACGGGGGACTCCATTTCCGTACACTGGCCTGCATCTCGTTAACGACACATGTACAAGGTCTTTTCCCGCATTCCATTGTGTACCACGGTCCATAGCCGGATCGTTCTCTACACAAACGGTTAACCGTTACACTTTTCTGTATCCTTAGATTCCTCTTGGACCAACCAGGAATCAAGTTGTTCCATGGTGCTATACCAGATGTGATCATTCTGAACTTCTGAGCTCTCGGAGCCACAAAAAAAAACTACCATCACTGCAGGATGTCTGGATCTTCTGCTAGGAGAAACCCATCAGCACGTTCAATTGGCTGAATGATATTCTTAACTTTTGGATCGATTGTTTTGTTGACAGCTGGTCAAAATTTCCGCGAATCCCCTGAGATGAGTTGGTCAATGAGGCCTTTGCAGTGTTCATCTATTGTCTTGTCAGCGGCTTTTTTGAACTCTTGCTTGGTTTTATGTACCAGCCTACAATTGTGTGGGTGATTTCTGTACCTGAATCATTTCTTCCTGGCTTTAAGATTGTTTTCTTTTGCCCCTACATCTGCATTCCACCAGCGTTCGATGTGCGGGCATACGGTTTTGCGCTTAATACTCTAATCAGTTAGATCCAACAAGGTTTTGCGAAATTTAGCATATACCCACTCTACATCTTTTTCTTTAACAGAGAGAACAGAGTGTCAATCAATGAAGACGATGTTTGTCTCAGTTTCCAATGATCTCGGCCTGTAACATGTAGTCCGTATTTCGTTTCCGTATATTCCACATCCCTCAGAAAAGTCTGTTGCAGCGCGTAATCGTGTGTAGTTTACAAAATCCGAGCGGTTGGGTTTTTCCCAACAGCATTTTTCCACCCGGACACGTATCAACTGATCAATTGATGACTGGAACTGTGATACACAACAAATTTAGTCTTTTGTAGCGTCAAAGAGCATCTTCTGGGTGACACTGTGATTTCACAGGTACAAAGTAGTTTCATTTGTTGTTTCACTTTCCAAATTTCAACACAAAATAACAACAACAACAACACACAGTCTACCTGATTAACAGAGTAACCTACAAACAAATAGGTCTTCTCCTCGCTAATATGACCAACGTTTTGAAGAACACAATACCGTAGATTGTCAAGCCATGCTTATTAAAAGTCTAATACTGCAGGTGTCGCAAAATATAGTTTGATATAAAAACACTATTTTTAGCGTCTGTAAATCAGATGATATCGGCAAAAAGAAATAAATGTCCAACGATTCTTCAGCGCCGGCATATATGTCATAGCTCATTTTGACCAATCTTACCAGTGCAAGCAGTGGTGTTTTGCTTGACTGAGCCAATAAATCTCAACATGAATTTGGCAGGCTATAGACACATGATAGATGGACAGAGTGGTGTAAAAATCAAAGCAAGTTTATTTGAAGTTTAATATTTTAGTATGTCCGATTCACTCCTGGGTTAGAGAATAACTAAATCTTTCACAAGGGAGGCCAACAGATTGGCAGTTACCCCCGAAGACAAGTCCATGCTTCTCTATTCAGTTGTGGACTGAAGATCAACATCAAATATTGGCAAGAGAGGTCAACAGTTCGGCAGATTTCATGCAGTCCCTGCTTCGCAATAGCTCCAATTGGAACAAAACCAGCAATTGATAGGTTCTACTGTTCTGTGGGGCTAAATTTGTATACAGAATGGTAGCAATTCTCAAGGACCTAAACTGAAAAATTCCCACACACCTTTTATAGCCGCCTTCCCCCTTACATTTACCTGTTTGTTCCACCACCTTGAGATAGAAACTTGTTGATACATGCTGTTATATATTGTATAAGGGTACTAAGTTCATGGTTACTTTAACTGAAGATGCAAACAGAACAGTGAAACCACCTCCACAGTCAATTGTCCTCTCCTCTCACCCCTAGGGTTGAGTGCACGTGTCTGAATTTTACATGAAGTTTTTTTATCTGCTACAATTTATACACTTTTACAGGGTTATACAACTATCACAGTAACATCATTGTATCTCAGTTATACAATTCTCAATCAAAACTAAAGGATTCTACATTCCTACTACCATGCATATGTGTATACTTACAATTGGTTACATCATGTAATATGGTACTGTTAATGTTATTTTAAGTGTATTCTAATTTTTGGAAAAAATAACACAAAATAACTCCCCTCTAAGCACTGTATGTATCTGTTTGTTATATCATTTCTGTTTTCATTGTACCAGCTTTAGAAACTTATGTATGGTACTGGAGAAAACTGTTTCAAAGACTATTACATAGCAATGTTCCATGGAGAAACTGTTCTTGTGTACTGTGAGAATCATGTGTAGAAGGTGGAGACTTGTTGTGATTGTATCATACTTGATACTGGTATTCTAATTTCAGAAGAATGGCTGACAATCTACCACAGGGTTTAGAGGAAGAGTTGACCTGTCACATTTGTACAGAGATTTATACAGACCCGGTCCAACTGTCTTGTCAACACAGCTTCTGTAGAGAATGTCTTCAGGTGTATGTCAGTTCAAATTCTGTAGAAGATCATGGCAAAACGGACGAGCATACCTTGATTGATGAACAGGTGGAGCCAGTAGCCACAGCCGCTGTTGATCCAAAAACTCCAGATTCTGATAGTACAGCTGCAGAAAGTTTCAGTTGCTGTCCAATTTGCAGGAAAGCAATAGAGCTTGATAGAGTGGGTGTCTCTGAGCTGCCTCTTCATTTTACTATTGCCAACATTGTGGGAAAATACCAGACTGGGGTGAAGAAACAAGATACTGGACTGACTGACATGACTGAGATCAAGGAAGATGATACTGGACCCAAATGTTCCTTGTGTGAAGATGACCAGGTGAAGACTGCAATCAAAGGTTGTCTGACCTGTAAGAGTTTGTATTGTCAGGAATGTCTTACTGTTTGTCATCCAATGCGAGGATCCCTCTCCAAGCACCTGTTGATGGATGCTGACCAGTATGTAGTTATACCCATGTGTGAAGAACATGATGAACCCCTCAAGGTGTTCTGTGGGGACTGTAAACACCTCTACTGTTACCCATGCAGTGTGAACAATCATGCTAAGCATGAGATCAAAGAAGCAGATGCTGCTTTCAGTGAAGAAAAGGTGAGTTTTAGAGAATCAATAAATTAATTTCTCTCTTCTGTTGATATATGTTAAATGTTTATGAGTATTAAATGTGTTAATTTCCATTATCCCATTTTTTTTTTTTTTTTAAACAGCGTTATAAATAGTAAATCCTCATATATCTCAGGCCATTGTCACTTAATTGGTTATTTAGCATAACCAACCCTCATCTATATTTTGAGAGCAAATAATTAAGATAGATGAGGGATTTACATTGGTAAAACCCACTAATTTTCTTCATATATTCATATACATTTGGTTTGCAATTTAATAATTAAATAAATAATAATAGCATCTAGCATGTGTAAATAATCAAGGTCATGGCTAAACAACGTATCAACTGACGATGGTCTTATTTCCCCCTAAAAATGATAGGATGAAGAAATATTTTGCATTGTAAATATGAGTAAGTTTGTGAATGGGTATAGCATTTAAAGGATGATCAAATTGATCAGGTTTATGTTTGGTGGTGAACTTGTTGAAACAGGGCTGTTACTGTCAAAATTAGTTTAATTTAAATGCTAAAAGTAGGTCATTATATGGTATATTAACTCTCACTGTCTCATTCATGTTGTGATCAATTTATCAATAATTGCTTGATCAGCCATATTGATCTCTATTGATTTTGTTCTTCCAGGGCAGAATGGCAGCCAAGACTACCCAACTAAAGAAAGTTTACGAGGAGATCAGTTCCTGTGTTACAGACCTGTCAGAGAATGAACAAGATGTCATAGTAATTAAGCTTATATCAAAGATTTATTCCCACATCTGGAACTACATGTACCCGGTATATCCAGTGATAGCTTTTCATTTAAGAGCGATAATTAATTCCAGAAGATAAACTATAGGTTACTTCATGAAGAAAATAACTTCTTAGGCTCTTTTAGGGTATTAAAATTCAGGAATATTAGCTGGAAATTGCTTGGAAATGGACCGGTTTGTATTAGCAAAAAACATGTTCACGTTTGGAGATAAGCACTGACCGCATGTGTATTTTGTATTAGTGTAAACATATTTGGAGGGGCATATTAACAGAGGGAAAACTGTTTAAGGGACCAATTGTCAATAATCAACTACAAATTACTTTCTTAGTTTGTGAGGAATAACAGCGAGATTACCTTCTATAGCCACCAGCTATTCCCAACTGAAGTGTCCGCCCACAGATGGATCAAATAGTTTGAAATTAGGGAATACTGAGAGTAAAATAGGGGGATCTATGCTGGAAAACCTAGAGATTTTATGGAATTGTAAATGTTCTTTGATTTTCTGAGATAAAGTTCGGATTTGGATGACACAGTAATCTAGCAGAACCAAAAAAATCAGGTCTCGTGTGTTAGCAATCTTTAGCGGTGGGAGGAAGCACAATTAACCTGCCACCACGCTTTGACAAAAATAGCTAAAACTGACCTCTGTAAACCCATGTATCCGACAAATCAAGTGAGCCTTACACGAGGGATACAGTCTAGTTTTATCATGTTGCCTGATTGTCATGCTTCAAAAAAGGATGTTATGGGAGCCACAATAACAAATATCTTACCAGTGAATTTGGTCATCGATGAAATGTGATAACTTCTACGTTGAATTTGCTAAAAACTGTCTTGTTTGAAACTAGTCCCTCATTTTTTAGCGATCAATTGAAATAAATATAAATGTGTCAGATCTGTCATTCATTGGGAAGCTGTCGTCTATTGGCAGTTTCCAAATGTCCATAATCCAAAGATCTGTTTCAGTAATATTTAACATTAGCACCTAAAGTAACATAACCAAAACATAAGAATTAAATTGGAGCTACTTGAAAGATAGAATTCAATGTTTGTAGAATGTAGTACATTACCTCGTTGTATCCGAAAAATGATACATCCTCTGTCACATGGTTAACAATACACTTTACGGTGATCAAGGTGGACATGGTGGAGTACTACATGTACATGTATGTTGACCTGATCAGGATAAGCAGCCATGCATGGTATATATTTGATATATTCAATGCAATAAAATTATGTTCACATACATGACTCCACACTTAAGTGATGCACCATGTAGCTGGTGTGTTTTGTCTCAACTGATCCTTTGGAAATTTAAATTTCTCAAAATATTAAATTCTTGTTAATTTTACAGAGTATTTTCCTACGAAGTAGGCTCACATTTGAAAATTGTTCAGAGATGAGTGAGTCAGTCAGTGAGTGAGACAGTTCACCCGAATCCTTTCTTCATCAAAATAAGGAGAACCGTTGACACTAGAATCTTGATTTTTGGCATGATTGTGCATTAGGGAACTATTATCAGCAAGTTCTAAGCTGACCTACTTTTGATGAATATTTGACGTACTTAGGTGACATTTAAACCTAGAAATGGTCAGTCTTAGGTCAAGGTACACACTTCATATCAGACCCTGAGTAAAAAATAAACTTACTGGTATGTTACTAATTCTTTTCCTATAACATAGTTTTCATTCCTAAGTTACTGAAAATAATATTTTGTTTGGGTGTTATTCCACTGATAGACTTCTATCATTTTGATGAAATATGTTGTGCAAAATAGCATAAAATTCTCTGTTCATCAAAATCAAAATTATTAGAAAGAGAATTTTGGAGGGTGATTAAATTTATTTTAAATTTCACCCACAAATTCAGGATGATTGACTAATTAGAGCACTGTACCATCAATCCAGAATGGCAGCCAAGCCGAGATGCAGACAGGAACCCAATAGGACAGGAGCCCTTATGTACACTAGCTCACTGGGCTTATTCCAAAAGAGGACATGAGCCCACAAATATATATTTTGAATGAGGAATATCAGACAAATACAAACACATGTAAAGTTGAGATAAAAATAGAAAAAAACAAAAATCAAAAAAAATCTGGTGATTATTAAATTTCATGGATAATTGTTTTTTTGTTTTTTTTGATGCACAAGTAGTGGTTCGAATTTCCAGGATCACAAATTTGTTGTTTTTACCCCTCAGCCCATCGGGCTGCGGGGTCTTGCAATCGGCATGTACGTCTGGTCGGCCGGCCGGTCAACAATTTTTTGTCCGGGCTAGATCTCAGTTACTATTTGACTGACAGTTCTGATACTCACAGTGAATATCCCTAGTATCCCAGAGATGTGCACCGTCATGTTTATTCCGTGTTACGTCATTTCTTTACAGAGTTATGGCCCTTTGAAATTTCGCGTCACTAACTTTTGTCCGGGCTAGATCTCAGTTACTATTTGACTGACAGCTCTGATACTCACAGTGAATATCCCTAGTATCCCAGAGATGTGCACTGTCATGTTTATTTCGCGTTACGTCATTTCTTTACAGAGTTATGGCCCTTTGAAATTTTGCGTCACTAACTTTTGTCCGGGCTAGATCTCAGTTACTATTTGACCGACAGCTCTGATACTCACAGTGAATATCCCTAGTATCCCAGACATGTGCACTGTCATGTTTATTTCGTGTTACGTCATTTCTTTACAGAGTTATGGCCCTTTGAAATTTTTCGTCACTAACTTTTGTCCGGGCTAGATCTCAGTTACTATTTGACTGACAGCTCTGATACTCACAGTGAATATCCCTAGTATCCCAGACATGTGCACCGTCATGTTTATTCCGTGTTACGTCATTTCTTTACAGAGTTATGGCCCTTTGAAATTTCGCGTCACTAACTTTTGTCCGGGCTAGATCTCAGTTACTATTTGACTGACAGCTCTGATACTCACAGTGAATATCCCTAGTATCCCAGAGATGTGCACAGTCATGTTTATTTCTTGTTACGTCATTTCTTAACAGAGTTATGGCCCTTTGAAATTTTCCGTCACTAACTTTTGTCCGGGCCAGATCTCAGTTACTATTTGACTGACAGCTCTGATACTCACAGTGAATATCCCTAGTATCCCAGAGATGTGCACTGTCATGTTTATTTCGTGTTACGTCATTTCTGTACAGAGTTATGGCCCTTTGAAATTTTCCGTCACTAACTTTTGTCCGGGCTAGATCTCAGTTACAATTTGACTGACAGCTCTGATACTCACAGTGAATATCCCTAGTAACCCAGAGATGTGCACCGTCATGTTTATTTCGTGTTACGTCATTTCTTTACAGAGTTATGGACAGATGTGCACTATTATGTTTATTTTGTGTTATTCCAGTTTATTACGACCCTGGATTACTATTTACTACTTAACTGATACAGCCTTAGTAAAGGTGTTTAATATCCCCTATTTTAGCACTCTGTTTGGCAAAAATATCATTCAGTTTGCGTTTTTATATTATTCCATTTTATACGGTCACACACAGCGTTCCTTTTTGCGCTGTCAAAAAGAGTTCCGCATTCACGAAAAGTGTTTAAGTGCGCATTACAAAAATCATTTGTTTTTTTAGTTCAGAAGCATAAAACACCAAAGCTATGTCAAAACTACAGACTACAAATCATGTTCATCTCATTGAAATGGAAAATTCTTTTCTGCCCAACACATTTTCACCAACTTTCAGCCTTCAGAAATAAAAGCTGGTGTTCATGAGACTTACTACTCATACCATAAAGCTGTGTGGATGGCTGTTCACCCAAAACAATAATACAGTAAGATGTCATCCTCTATTCTTGTTCGGAATTAACCTTACTTACCATTGACATATAGCTCAGATTCTTTCTTGGGGCCTCCGTTACCACGTGGTTCGCGAGCTTTGCTCACCTCTCTGGTCGTCGGTTTCATTCCTAGCTCTGCTCCAACTTTTTCTCAAGCCATAAGTGTGATTGTCCGCCAGGAACCAATAGATGGTCGAGGGTTTCCTCCGGGCTTTGCCTGGTTTCGTCGCCTAACAAATTCTAGCACCTCTGGCATATGACTGAAATAATGTTGAGTACTACACACACACACTCGACTCTTCCCTGGAATAGATCTTCATCTATGAAGAACTATTCACCAGATCTTTACTAACTTTTCTTGAGGTATCGATCCACACAGTCTTGGATCGATATCCCTTCACAGGATTGATGACTGAAGCCGGTACTAGCAAATACTAATCGTTGAGTATTCTCTTGAATCAACATTAATACATATGTGGGTAAATAAATTTGACAGAATTCAGCAGATTTTTATGTCAACCTGTTATTCGCTGGACATATTGTGCTGAGGGGTCAAAGCACCTTTTAGGTGCAGCCTCATGTTACATCTGACTCACTCATTAAAACACAACATTGTACATGAAATTTCATTATCATTTTCATCATCCCGAGCTTCACAGAAATGTAAGAGAATTTATTTTTGTTCGGTCATTGTCACTTGATTGGTTGTTTAGCATAACCCTAATTTTTTAATGCTAGATGCTATAATTATTATTAAATTAAATTGCAAACCAATTGTATATGAAGAAAATGGGCATGTTTTACTCATGAAAATCCCTCATCTATTCTAATTATTTGCCCTCAAAATATAGATGAGGGTTGGTCATGCTAAACAATCAGTCAAGTGACAAGCTTGGTAATGTTATATATCTTCAGGAATGCTATGATGATGATTACCAAGTGATCGAGACGAAATATGAGAAAATTCAAACAGCCCTGGATAACTGGAGGTCAGAATCCATCGAGGTCATCAGGGAGAGGCGCGACTTGCTGACAGATCAACTGAAAACAGAAATGAAGAGACTTCAGTCAGAGTTGACGGACATCGAAGACTTTTTGAAAGATAAACGAGAATACTTGAAAAGTAGTGATGCTATACCCTATCTTATGGTAAGGTTCTTCACTCATTTCTTGGAATGAAATCACTAAGCTGCAACTGTAGCACTCCTGTGTATACACATGTATACCTTAGGAACACTCAGCTTTATTCACTCAACACAGGAAGGAAGCAATCAGAGATTACTCAATTGTATGCCCCCCCCCCACTCCCTTCCGCTTTAATCCGACACTGCCCCGCCATTGTTCTGTTGTTTATTGGTTGGTGGAGGCCTAAATTGGATAATTATAAAAATTCTATTTCAGTCACTTTTTTTGCCATGCCTCGCATAATACATATTCCAAGTATCAACCAACAAGTGATAATATGATGTTTCGATGCAAGATGGTCGCCAGGGCTTTCGCCAAATCCGAAAATGTGACCTGGTAATAAGACCTACATTCGTTGGGAGTATATTGTGGTGAAGCGATCAGTGAACTTTGAATTTTGCACCCAATTCACTCTTTTTGGGGCAATTTCATACTTCAGGACCTATGTTGTCTGCTTTGGAATGTAGAATAACATTATAATATAGCCATTTTCCTGGTCCAAATTGGTTATGGACTGAGATCCAGCCTGGACAAATAAATATATCCCATTCACTTAGGTTTGATAAACAAAGGGCCATAACTCTTGAAAATATAACCGAAAGCAGAGAAACTTCACTCTGCACACCAGTGGGTCACTGACCACATATCATGCAAATTTCATACTTGTCCATACAATATTAACCGAGATCCAGCCCTACAAGTCTCAATTCACAAAGATTTGAAGAAAAAAAGGCCTTAACTCTTGAAAATATACACGAAATGTCGAAACTACAAATGCTGCACAACTACAGGGTACTGACCACATATCCTGCAAATTTCATAATTGTCCATACAATATTATAATAATAATAATAAATTCTTTATTTCGAGAGGGTGACACAATCAGTTTACATAAACTGTTCTCCCTTGAGGCCCTCAGATAAAAAAAACCCCCTTTATTAAGCATGACATACAGGAATTTTAGCGGAGCATATTTACAAATGTACATAGTTGTTTCTTGAAAGAGTTCACAGAATTGGCTTCCTTTATGGACTGGGGTAGGCTATTCCAAATTATTGGGCCAGAGTATCTCAAACTTCCCTTGAAGTTTTCGGTTCTGCATTTAGGGATATATAATTTATTTGTGGTGGTTGATCTTAAAGTTCGCTTTGAGACTTGAGCAGTGTTCAGAAATAATTTAGAGATAGTAGAGCTTGGCATGCAATTGAGACTTTTATAGATCAAAATAGCTTTCTGAGTAAATATTCTTTCGTAGATGGTCATCCAATTCAGTTGTTTGATGAGGGGGAGAGAAGGGGCGGTGGAGTCTGCATTCATTATAATTCTGGCAGCACGTTTTTGAAGCCGGTGAACTCTTTCAAGAGACATTTCAGGAGCATTCCCCCAGATAGTGATACAATAATCTATATGAGGCTGTACATATGATGAATAAAACATTTGTTTAGCTTTCCGAGAAAGCTGAGATGCAGCCCGGACAAGTCCTAATTCGCAAAAAATTGAAGAATATATGCGAAACGCGGAGAAACTTCACGCTGCACAACTACAGGGCACTGACAACATATCCCGCAAATTTCATAATTGTCCATACAATATTAACCGAGATCCAGCCCAGACAAGTCCCAATTCACGGAGAATTCAGGAACAAAGGGCCATAACTCTTGAAAATATAAGCGAAATGTGGAGAAACTTTACGCTGTACAACTGTGGGCACTGAACACATATCATGCAAATTTCATACTTGTCCATACAATATTAACCAAGATCCAGCCCGGACAAGCCCCATTCACAGAGATTTCAGAAAAAGGGCCATAACTCTTGAAAATTATACCGGAACTCAGAAAAAACTCAACGCTGCACATCTACGAGGCACTGGCCACATTCCATGCAAGTTTCAATCCTGTCCATCAAATATTAACCGAGATATTGCGCGGACAAGAAATTCGGACGAACAGACGGACGGACAAAGCGATCGATATATGCCTTCCCTCTAGTTAGAGGGGGGGCATAAATATGAATCATTCTTGAAGGTTATGGCTTATACTTGTCCCCAAGTATCCATTGCTACTGAAGATGGGAAAGTATTATTTTATTCATATAAGCATAAATGATACAGTGATGGCATGAGCACATGCGGAAGTGTCTACTTCCATGCATTTTCTATACACCTGTTGATACATTCGAAGGAAACAAAAAATTCTTTTACAATTACTACATGTATTTGAGTGAAAATATCCTTTATGATGTCAGATGAATTTATCCATAATAAAATACCTGTATGCTTTAATATCGGTCCCTACAATTTATAAGGGTCAATCATCACATTGATTGCACCTGTTCGTTACTTTCTGGCTGCCCCTAAAATCCAAATGAATTTAATATCGTCTTACACGCTCCTTTTGTTTAGAAACCTAGAAGGAGCATACATGTATAAGATGGAGCTTGGTCTTGAGTAATGCCCCTTAACTCATTGTCTTAAAAGCAGTGCAGAGAGAACATCAGTGAACCCGTGAAGCCTGTGTCATGGTGTTTTTTGTTTTGTTTTGTTATTCATCTGATTTTTGAGGGGAGTACTGCCCAACATGCTCAACTGTGTGCTCTAAATGCAACAATGTGCATCTTCCGTAATTGATTTAGATATTATTTAGGTACATCTATTAGCCATGTCTAAACGGAAAACTTTCAGCTTGTAATTTTATCATGCTTATTCCTAATACATATTGGTTTTGTATGCATTTTGTTTCAGGTTTCAGAGGAAACGATCCTAGGGTATGTGTATTTAGTCAGCAGAACCATAATTCTTCATATTATCCCTATCTGGGCTTGAAAGGTTGGGTGGGGGGGGGGGGGGTATTTCCGGTCCTTAACACAGAATAACCAAGAGCTGAAACTTTGTGCCTTTGTAGCTTATCATATTGAGGCCATTTTGAGCCTATTTGCGTAACCCTCCAAGCGGAGGATGATCAGTGAATTTAAAATGGCGGCTTTGTACCTCAGTACCAGAAAAGTGATGTTTTCGTCATTTTTTTCTTCAAAATTTGTGCTTTTCCATTATATAGTGTATTAATATTAAGTTTATTAATTTAATATATTAACTACTATATTTCACATCAGATCAGTATTTACTAATTTATCATGCAATATTTGAGAAGAAAATTGAATAAATAAAAAATGGTTTCTTGGAAAATGGCATCACTTTGACATCATCAGTGCAGCCCTCTTTGTTTTTTTAAAATATTTTCTGGTAGTGCTTGACCCAAGGGTATAGTGTGCTTCAACATTCTAGTCCAGGGACAACAGAAATATTGGGGGGGGGGGGGGGAGGCGCTGTACACCCCTCAAATCACTCATGCTTACCCTCTGGGCAAATTTCGCCTGAAGAGTATTGTCAGCATCATCTGTCTGTCCATCCATAGATCTGTCCATCTTTCTTGTGGACATGATATGACAGGAAAGTTTTATTTTCAGGCATTGTAAATTCATACCACATATGTATCTGGTGAAGGGTCAGAAGTCTATTGAAAAGGACCAACCATATATCAGGATTAATGCCAGGGTCTCCAAATTCATAATATTACGTACATGCCATTGGTGATCGACTAGAAGGCTATCCCAGTTGACTGATCTTGGCCTATTTTGCCAAGGTCATATAAACTGTTTATTATGATATAACATGAAAAAATATTAATACTTTATATACATCTGGCGATGGTTCAGAGGTGTGGTGAAGATGACTAACCTTGACCTATTTTATCCAGTTCAGATTCTATTTAGTACAAAATTTCATGAAGGATTATATCTACATTGTCCAAATTTATACCACATATGCCTGGACCCGAAGTTATTGTATAAATGAGTGACCTTGATCTATTTTCTAAAGGTCAAATTCTATATGTTAAATCTAAGATCTCCGATGCAAATAAGTTAGAATAGACCAGAAAATTGTTGAAGATCACTGGCCTTGATATATATTTCCTATCCCTTATATTTTAGGCCTTGGCAAAAGCTGATCTGGCTCAACTTCCTATGTTTTTCTAAAATGAGAGAACTACAGTCAACCCTACCAGATCACATTTTTCTTAACCTGCATGATGTTGTCAAAGTTTTAAAAATACAACCTTTGCAATGCATGATTGCTGAATTAACTGATATCCGAGGAGATTAGGGCCCATTGGGCTATTTTTAGGCATTCTATTCATTCACTGTATTAAACAAGTCAGATGATCTTCTAAATCAGGCAAATGTCATGTCCATACTATCATGGCCTGAACAATAGACATGATAGAACTTGAAAGATCAACCACATTTAGGTCTCCTACACAAAGTGTAAGCTTAGAGAAAAATTGGTGCCAGAATTCAAATTTATTTGTATATTTTTACCTCCGTCTATCAGACGGAGGTCTAGGAACGCAACGTGAAATCTCCCGCCAAATAATTGTCATATGGGGAACCCACGACTCATAGTATTTCCAATAGGGATATCTTGCACTTTTTCTCAACCTGTAACCATCTCGGTCATCTATACGCTGTAAGACTGACCCTGGGATCGTGTGTATCCATTTACAGCCTACTTTCGGCAAGTGCGAGAGGGAATTTCCAGAAATCAATACCACGTGACTTCGTCAGCCAATCAGCTAAAGTCTACTTGTTGAAAATTTCAGATCTACCACACCTCTTGGCATTCTCGTCTCGCGAGACTCCCTACTGCGAGAAAGAGTCTCACGCGTAAATGGGAGCCATCCCCCCAAAATTTGGGGGGTGAGTAGGCGGCGTATGATTATCTGGCTTGTCACTGACCTGGTGACTCCGCCGAGTTAGAAGCGAATTGCTAAACATAACGTGGGCTATATAATTGGGAAATGACTCTTTCCGTTTCGGAGCATATCAATCGCGAACAAATTATTGTCGGTATGTATACTTGGCCGTGAAAGCGAGTTATCTAATACAGGAAGTAGTTCGCGGGTAGACACGGCTCGCTTTGAGAATGATGTCATGCTGCCTCGCTTTGAGATTGGAGATTCAAAAATGTCACCAGTTTACATGAGAGTCGCTTTGGTCTCCCGCGGGTAGACACGGCTCTCTTTGAGAATGACCTCTTGGGTGATACGAAAGTTATTTATACCTATATATTTTGTAAGCCTAGCCTATATCTGTTTCCCAAGTGGTTTGAAAACCTGTAATTTATCAGATTTCTCGAGTCTGTTCTCTGCCGGATGAAGGCCGAACAGAATCCCGTAATATACCGGATATCGCTCCGCAATAATGGAGACTCACGATTCGCAAGCCATCTTATGGATGGCGAAGTGTACGCAAATGACTTTTTCTTGGACACAATTGAAATAATGGGGTTCCCCATTGCAATGCATTGCAGTGGGCCTTGCTTCTGTAGTCGGGTTCCACCTCAATCTCGAATTGAAACTCACAGCGAGGCTGGACCCAAATCGCTGAACCTCAAATGACGTTGCCAAATCAGGTCAGATTTCCCATCAATTTTCTCTCCCCCCCCCCTTTGGCTAAACTACACCCGTTCTCTCCCTCTTTTCCCCATCAAACGAAAGCTTGTGAAAATCTAGGAGGCAGGAAATATTCCCTTTCCACCAGCAAACACGTTATTAGGCTCTATTTCCCGAAATAAAATTTACGGTGGAGAAGGTCACCAAGGTCGCGCAAGCCAAGACATGTTGTTGTTTTCCATTTCCGGGTTTGTATTTTGAGTTATTTCTTGTTTCCAAGAGTGTTTCATTACTCCAGATCTATGCGAACATGTTCTATGACATATCATGTTCTAACGCAGGTCAGTCTCGTTCCATCGAACTATAGCCAATTAGTCGTTAAATCAATAACCGAACAAAGGGGGCGTGGTCCATATACTTGTAATGTTTTATTTTTCGTTTATTTTTTATTTTGCTGCATGTTTGGGCACGGAATAAGTATCCGTAATCTTCCACTGATATATAACGTAGATGGCAAACCTGTCTCATAGTCTGTGAAACCCAAATTGTATGAAAATTCAATGCAAACAACATGTGCTATTTTTCTTTGTTTTTATTCAAAATTCATGTTTACTTTTGGGTCAAATTTATATTTCCATGCTTGATTGAGACTGGAAATGCATTGAAACTTCCACCAGCATGTCCCGTAGCCCATAAGACTTTTACGTGGTCTGCCAAATCAAAATTGTGCGATTTATCAACGCGCAGCACATGTACCAAATTCATGTATTTATTATGTAAAATGCAGGTTTGCTTTTTTCTGCAAATTCATATTTCCCTGCCTGTTTCAGATTAAAAAACCATTAGCAAAGTTTTGATAACATGTGGCGTAGATGATAAACCTGTCACGTAGTCCTTGAAATCCAAATTGTGCAAAAATTCAACGCAAACAACATGTACAATATTGTAGCATTTTTGTGTAATAGTCATGTTGATTTTTGGGTCAAATTCATATTTCCTTCCTTGCTTGGGACTGGGAATGCATTGGAAAACTTCCGCCAACATGTCCCGTAGTCCATAAGACTTTCACAAAATTGTGCGATTTATCAACGCGCAGCACACGTACCAAATTTATGTCTTTGTTATGTAAAATGCAGGTTTGCTTTTTTCTGCGAATTCATATTTTCCTGCCTGTTTCGGACTGGAAAACAATCAATAAAGTTCCGCCAACATGTGTCGTACATGATAAACCTGTCACGTAGTCCGTGAAATCCAAATTATGCGAAACTTCAACACAAACAACATCTACTATATTGTAGTATTTTTGTTTAATAGTCCGGTTGATTTTTGGGCCAAATTCATATTTCCCTGCCTGTTTCGGACTGGAAAACCATCAGTAAACTTCTGCAAACATGTGCTGACTGCCCATAACAGTATCATGTAGTTCACAAGCCAAAAAACGTGTGATTCACAGCAACATGTCACATGTATAAGCTACATGTACAATGTCATATATGGCATGTTTACTTTTGAATTAATTTCATATTTCCAGTCATGGCATTTACCTGGAGAGCACTGAAAAACTTATGCAGACATGTGCCGCTGCCCAGTCCACAGACCACCAATCCTGCAATTTACAGCGACATAGCACATATACATGTACAATGCTTTGGCATATGTTTACCTTTAAATTTATTTCATAGTTCCAGCCATAAACTTGATGTAAGATACAATAATCTTCTGCCAACATGTTGTAAAGTCCATAAACCTGTCACGTAGGTCATGAAGCACATAAGCATCAGAGTCAGTGATTGGCCACAACCCCCCCCCCCCCTGATTCCTCAGGAAATAAACATTACGCATGTAATGATGACCGGCAGAGTGATACATGTGTCAATCGGTCAGACATTTTCAAGGATGCCCAGTTTTACCTCAAAACAACCATGCCGGACTTCATTCCTTCTCTCAGAATAATTGGATCTAACTTTTACAAAACCTGCAGCCCCCAATAGCTCCTGGATCTAGACCACATAAATGAAGGGATCTAGTTTATCGGTGCTATGGCAAAAATATCATGTAGAATGGGTTGTGTGGATAATATCAGATTCATGAAAGTTGAATTCCTGCAGCATGCTCCACAAATATCATCAAAGGTCATAAAACTTTCTGGTCTGCGCCAGTGTGGATCTATACTTGTTTTGTTTTTTTTGTTTTTTTTTACAAAATTATCTCCCTTGACCAGGTGAGGACTTGAATGTGTCAGAAATGATTTAGCTTCTAGAAACAAAGACTTCATTTCCTGAGTACCATGGTGTTATATATTGTTATGATTGGCTTAACTTTAGCTGCTGAAGATATTTCTAATTTGAGGATAGTGGGCAATCATACTAAATTTATTTTCATAACTTCATTTATTTTCACAATAAGCAACATAATCGAGATTAGCAAGTGAAGTTTTACAACATAATATAATATGCATCATGGATCTCCTTCAGTTTAGTGTAGACATATATACCCTTGGATATCTGTTACCCTGATTCAGTCATAATATTGTCTGTATTATATTGATGTCGACAAGGAATATACATAATTATTTGATAGTATTATTAATTGTATGTTGTTTATGATTAACATGAACTTTTTATTCGCTGGAATCCAGCCATTTGTTCCATATGGGCAATATTCTCATCAGCCATCACCATTCAATATGAATGTGATACATGTACAAGTCCATGGTAATTGATACATTATGGTGAAGGTGACCTGTAACACCAGTATACAAAATTATTCCGAGCTCATTGAATCCGCACATGATGCTGAGACAGATCAGAACGAAGTGTCGGTAAAATCAGATGTGTTTTGTAGAGGATTCTGTCAATGAGGATGCTATACTGTACACATACAAAATATGAAGTGTTGATGTGTAGGGCCTATAATAGTATAAAATCACAAGCAAGTTGGTAAAACTAGGCACACAGGGTCTCATTTCTGCCGCTAACGTGTTGATTTGGGTGGGGGTGTCCTCTCATGGGGAGGTGTGGGTGGGAAGGGGCCTAATGTCTCAAGCAGTATTCCAGGTTTTCCATCAATATACTCTATTCCATACCCCAATATTTCAAGCACGTGAAATCAAAGAAATATTATTTGCGGGGAATGTGACTTCCACATCCCTAGCTGGACATGCTAGTGGGGAACCGTCAATCTCACGTTAATTACCATTGGTGAAGTTCACGTCAACAAATGCAAAATTGAGCTTGGCATCCGGCCCTATGTTATTCAGTGATGTACTATTCCCCTACTGACCCTGTTGCCTCGACGGAGGTCTTTGCGCTCATTCAGCGCTTGTTTTTTATAGCCTTACCAAACGAATTGATGGAGCAGGACATGTCTTGAAATCGTACAAGTGTGGGCTGAGAAGCATGAGGAAAAATCAGGAAGACCAGCCATTAACAGAGACAGAGCTTTACTTGACAGAGAAGGATGTGCATTCTGGATCCTTGGTGTACCGCTTCCAGGGACAGACTATACTATGTAAACATTCATAGTGTAACATTATTTAAACATTATCATACAGATGTAAAGAAGATATAATGGGGAATTACCGATGGCTATGCGTCATTGGTATGAGGGAGCATGTGTAGGGCGGTGAGTGGGAACGCGTTGCACGGCATACTCTATATAAGGGAAAAATAGTGGGATATTGCATTGAGGAAAATGACAAATACTGGGTGAAATTTCCATGGCACTGGATTTATGATTTCGCGAAATAGGGTGAAATATTAAATGTTGAGTGAAGGGGGAGGATGAGTGGCTATTGGGAGATTTAATTATGAGTGTCCATTGTGATAATTAATCAAAGTTGCCACTAAGAATCGACCCGAGAAGAGAGAATGAGGGGGCTTGACAGATGAAAATATTATGTGATACTTCTGTAGATATGGGAATTAAGAGAAGGTATATTGTTTAATAAGAATGTGGGGATTAAACAGTGTCTATGTGACACTGTTAAGAGGGATCATGTGTAGGGCGGGTTGGGGGAAACGGGTTGCACGGCGTGTTCGCACGACCTGATGGAGTGCCCAAGTACATCCATCCATCCATCCATACAAATGTTGATACAACATTGACATGTGGTCGGTACCATCACTGGATAATAATTCAATGAGCAAAATGACCATTATACAGGTCATCTTGTTATTATGGCTGTTTCGTTTCCTTGAATGCACAACGTTCAAGGAATTGAACAAAATTTTACTGGTTTGAAAAGGTGATAACTAGAGATAATTTTTGAATGAAATGGAACTCAAAGAAAATTTATCATAATTTTTCATTCCAATTCTGTAGGGGATTTCAAATTAAAGTCCTAGAAATAAAAATGTTACCATTTATTAATCACACCAATTCCCCTCTAGAATTCTATCATGTCTTGATGTTGATTTGAATCATTATCCCGACACAAAGGACTCTGGGACAAATGCCACTCTCTACCACTACTGTACAAATTGATGTAATTACCAGTACTCTAAAGACGTGTGTTTCTCAAACAAAAATTTCTCAAAACTGTCAGAAATTTGGTCAGTAAACTAAGTAGGCCTAATGTCCGAATAATATACACAAGGTCAATTCAGATTGAAGACTTGATCTATTGTGCAAAATGTCCATAATAAGAATTCATGTTGCTCACTGTGGAACTCACTGACACTCACCCACTAAAAAAAAAAATTTTCATCTGAGACACAGGCGTGAACTGAATCAGCTTTGGACATGAAAAGCACACCGAAGATGCTCTCTGAACAGCAGATTTCTCTCCCAGAATTTCAATTCAGAATATTATCTATCTGATTAAAAAAGCTAAAAAAAACCGGTCATAATACCAAGCTATCAAATATCAATATCAAAACACAAAATCAATGTTGTTCCAATATTTGTGTGCTATATGGGTCATTTGAATTCAGCAGATATATAATTATATGGACAACCCTTTCACCAAAACATATTTTATTTTTCAAAGTGGTTATTAACATTAATTATACTTCTGTGATTTGAAATTTTATATTTATAATGGTATATTTCTCAAATGTTACTGTAAGCCAGCTAGCAGCTTAGTCATTTCCCTGAATCTTTGATAAACCATTTATTACAGACCTTTGTAAATCAGCTGATGTGTAGGTTCTTGTGATGAGATAGAACTGACCAAGTGATATCGTCTTTCTGATGCAATATCCCAATTACACTTTCAGGTCCCACATTCTCCTTCAAGAAAGGGTTGGTGGACACTGTTGCAGTACAGGAAAATGGAAAATGTCTGAAAAATGTAGGCGTGAAGGACCTGAGAGAAATTCTTCATGGGTCTTTGGCTGATCAATCATTCCAAGAGGGGAGAGTGTATTGGGAGATAGATGTGAGCTATACTGTGAAGAAGAGCCAGCCAAAAGAGAGCTCCATGTATGATTCTGGCATACTACAAGAGAGCCAACCACCACCATTCCACCTTGGTAAAGATGCCCATTCCTGGTGTGTAAATCTACAACGACATAATCCTTATAGATTCGTATGCAGACATCAGAATAAACATGCCTCTGTTTCTCCTGTACCTCTAGATTTCAATAGCAAGTGTGGTACAGAGCGTCATGGATTCTACCTAGACTGTGTGGGCCGAACTTTCACCATCATAGACTGTACACATGACCGTGTTCTCCACACCTTCCATGATGTTGATCTCTCAGAGCCGCTTACTCCTGCTGTATCCGTGTATCACTTTAACTATGTAAATGTGTCCGTTCGATTGAGAACGGGCCAAAATGTCTCCACCCTACCAAAATGTCTGTGTGACATGTTGTGCATGTTAACAAAATTTTGAGGTGTTAATGCCTTCTGCTTGAGGTGTTAATGCCTCTGCTTTGAAGTGGTAATATTATGGAACAGTGGGCATCCAACAGGAAATTTGGTTTGGAACTTGAATATAAATCTTCATTCTGTTGTTTCTTAAGTCCTGCAATAGCAAATTGCCTGCATCAGTTATACAATTTGGACAAATCAGATGCTCTTATGTACATGTACACTAGAATGGGTAACTGATCCATGTGCTGCCATATCACCCTTTGTTACCCCTCAGCTTACAGGGCTGTGGGGTCTTGTCGTTGCCATGTACGTACGTCCGTCCGGATGTTGTGCCGTCCGTCCGTCCGTCAACATTTTCTTGTCCGCTGAATATCTGCAGATCTATGAAGTCGGGCCCAACCAAACTTTGGTGAGACCTTCCTGAATGTTGACTGATGACATGATTAGATTTTCTGATGGCTATGATGATTACATGATTTTTATACGCCCGCCAAAAGGCGGACGTATTATGTGATGGCGGTTTCCGTCCGTCTGTCCGTGTGTCCGTCTGCCCGTCCCTCGTGTCCGGTCTATATCTGGGACAGTTTTCTATCTACAGTTCTAATTTTTGGTGAGTGGATACACTACGGGGGGACGATGTGTCGCGTACCAAAATGAAGGTCAAGGTCAGAGGTCAAAGGTCACTGGCCTAAAAACAGGAAATCACTGAAGTGTTCGTGTCCGGTCTATATCTGTGAACTTTTTTTATGCACAGTTGCAATTTTTTGTGATACGCTAGGTGGAGACGATGTGTCGCGTACCAAAGTTGAGGTCGAGGTCAGAGGTCAAAGGTCACTGTTGCCTAAAATCAGGAAACCATTGATCATTGACAGTTTTCTATCTACAGTTCTAATTTTTGGTGAGTGGATGCCCTAGGGGGGAACGATGTGTTGCATACGAAATGTAGGTCGAGGTCAGAGGTCAAAGGTCAGTGTGACGGAAAAATCAGGAAATCATAAAAATTACTAATTTTTTTTGAGTGGATTCAATAGGGGGAAATGAGGTGTCGCATACCAAAATATAGGTCAAGGTCGAAGGTCAAAGGTCACTGACCCAAAAATCAGGAAATTATTAAAAATAACGTTTCTTTGTGTGAGTAGATTACATTAGGGGGACACAATGTGTCACATATCAAAATGTATGTCAAGGTCAAAGGTCAAGGTCACTGTGACCCCAAAATCATGAAATTGTTAAAAATCATGATTTTTGAGTCCATTGAGAAATTACTGGTAGCGGTTTTGTCATGTACCAAAATTTGGATCCAGGTCAATAGTCAAGATTACTGTGACACCAGAATCAAGGTCAAAGGTCAGTGTGACCTAAAAATCAAGAAATCATTAAAAATTACTAATATTTGGTGAGTGAATTCAATAGGGGAAAATGAAGTGTCGCATACTAAAAATTAGGTCCAGCTCAAAGGTCACTGACCCCAAAATCAGGAAATTATTAAAAATAACATTTTTTTTGTGTCAGTAGATACATTAGGGGGACATGATCTGTCACAATCCAAAATGTAGCCCCAAAATCGTTAAACTGTTAAAAATCATGATTTTTGTGTCCATTGAGAAATTACGGAGAGATGGTGTCATGTACCAAAATTTAGGTCAAGGTCAATAGTCAAGGTCACTGTGACTCCAGAATCAAGAAATCTTTGAAAATTACTTTGTTTTGTGTCCGTAGATTCATTAGGGGGACATGATGTGTCACATACCAAAATGTAGGTCAAGGCTGAACATCAAGGTCACTGTGACCCCCAAAATTATGAAATTCATAAAAATCATGATTTGTTGGTGTCCATTGATACATTGACGGAAGACGAAGTGTCGTGTACCAAAATTTAGGTCACGGTCAAAGGTCAAGGTAACTGTGACCTCAAAATCAGGAAATCACATTTTCATATGCCTGTCAAGACGAGGTGATGTAATGCGATGTTGCGTTCTGTCCATTCATCCATTAACATGTTGTTGTCCATGCGATATCTCTAGTCTCAAGGTATGGAATGGTACCAAACTTTGAGTATACCTTGCTCGCATGGCAAAGAGGAGCCATACATTTTGAGATCAATTTGTCCAAGGTCAAAGTCACAGTCCTTCAAAACTGAATCAAGTTTAGCTGACCATATGTGTTAGGTTGAAATATTCAGAGTTCTCTCCCCTACATGTATATGGCATTCATCCTGTGGAGTTGTCTCCCATATTTGAAACAGCTACATTTAGTTAAACTGTTGTGAAATAAAAACCATACATTTAGTAATTTAACGGGGAGAGGAGTCCTTTATGAACTTCATACCTCTTTATTAACTCAAGAACAAAGGTTTACTTCATCACTTTCTTCTTCCTTCATGAAAATTATCTCGTCTGAAAGGAATCCATTTGCAGGAAAACTACTATTTTCGTGTTTGACTATTGTCGATTTCAGTGTGGGATATGTGAGCTCTCGGGTCTTGCTTCAAGGTCAACTAGTTAACAAGAGTTAAGCTCGTTTTAGTTTATCATTCAATATAAGATGTTATATATGTTACATTCTCAGAAGCACAAAATTGTAGGCTAGCTACCAATTGGAATCAAGGCTATCAAACAACCTTGAAATTTGGACCAATGTAATTCCAGATACACGGGCGTATATTGAAGCCCCTTGGGCTCTTGTTAATTATTTTTCACGGGGCGATGCAGGCCCGTAGGGACTAATGGTCCTGTCTTGTAGTCAGAAAAAATTGAGCACCAGCTCTGTGTCTTGCTAACAGAGCAAAAGATAAGAGTTCTTACACGACAAGAAAGAGGTCTGAAACTTCCTTCTTTAGAGTGTCCAGGTTTCTGTGTTTTTAATGTTCGCGTATAGTTGCAGGTCTGATATGTTTAAGTTACATTTCCATTTATCTCATTTTATGCGTGTTTTCGTTCATTTTCCAGTGGCACTACTTTCGTGCTCAAAATATGTCGTCTGCTAAACCACAGATTTTGAGAGGCGCATGTTGAGTGATTTTGTGGGACTAACTCATTCTCATTAGAAAGCGTGTTTGGGCAGTAATTTAGTATTAAATAATACCAGTATAAGTGTAATTCATTGTAGAAAACAATGGGATATTTCACTTTGCATGTATTCATTTACATTTTCAATAAGTGTGTTGAGTTACAGTTTGGAATTTTCACAATTTAATCTTACCCCTCTAGACCCTCTCCATTATCTTTTTATAGTAAGTTTCTAAAATCCAGTTGTGGTCAAATCATTTACGTAATAATTTCCCTGTATTCATAAATGGGTTTTTTCCATTCTGCTTCTGGAATATTCATGGAATGATCTCTGCATATTACATGCACCCAATGTGTAAAACTATTTCTGTGCAGGAATGGTGACAGATGAGATAACGAGTGATGTCCCTTGATTGAACAGGAATACAAAATTTTCAGCTATCTCAAAAACATATATTTTAAAGTGTTAACGTTGTTACACTCCTCTATCGACTTTTATAATTGTTGCTAGACAACCCAAACTGCTTGGTGGAGATTTGTGAGACTTCGTTTTTCCGAATTTGCGACGAAAAGTTGACAGAACATAAAATAGGTAACGGAAACTGGCCACTCATTAACATGTGTGTCGTGTCATGGCCGAAGTAGTTAGAGTGTTTGACTCTGATCCGGAGTGCTACAGCTGGCGTGGGTTCGCCCCTCGCCAGTGACCGCTTACCGGTACATATATACTCGCCTATTCACAAGGCGCTGGACTGATTCGGTGTCCAGGGTAATATGGACTGATGGTGGAATTAGTTGCTACGCTAGACCTTCGCCAGCGGAGGCACTTGGGGAATAAAGTACCTGGGTGTCTTTCAGTGACCGCTATATAAATTCACTCACAGTAGTACATCGCATACTCCGCTAGGAAGCTCACACGGTTAGACTATCACAGCACTTTCAGGATAGTAGTTCGTCCAATTGTAGAATTGTATAAATGTTCACTTCACAGCACGATAGTTGAGCTGTAAATGTTGAGTGGTATGTGCTCCTATATAGAGGAGGGATTTACCTACTGAACTGAACTGAACATGGCGGCAGTAGAGACTGCCCTTGACGTTCTTATGATCATGTTGAGGTTTTACTTGACCCTAATGAATGCCTCTTCTATGGAAGAGCCCAGAATATGTTTTAAATACAAACTAGATCCTGGTGGGGAATGTATAACAAATTATCAGTCTGGAAAACTCAACTGTGGCACTATCATTCTCAAAGAGAGCCGTGTCTACCCGCGGGAGACCAAAGCGACTCTCATGTAAACTGGTGACATTTTTGAATCTCCAATCTCAAAGCGAGGCAGCATGACATCACTCGCTCGACCGGGACTATTCTCCCGTGGGTAGACACGCAAAATGGTACATCTTCAGAAAATTTATGACCTAACCCAAAGATCACAAGATCATTATTGTTTAGCATCATCAGATAAACAAGAATAGTACGATCAGACAACATGCAGGTGAAAATACGGTATAATTGACGTAATTCGTTGTTTTCCACGTTTCAATGGTGGGACGGCGTATTCGACTGAAATTTTTTGAATTCGACTGAAAAAACGGAAACTCGGTAGGTTATTTGTTGATAGCTCGCTTAATACTTCTTCGATTCTGACAATGTAAAGTTTCCGGAGTAGCTGAAGAGATTCTCTTTTCAAAAATATATAGTTTGATGACAATTTTTTTTTTTATTTTTGAGATAGATATCAACTGAAAAAATCGTGTCGACTTCGCTGAAATTTTTTCTTGACCGACCGACATGCGGTTTTTCTTGTCCGGAAAATTATTGCGTGAATTGACTGAAATACTTTTAGGTTTCCGGAATGCTCTACTTTTATACGAATAAAATGATATAAAATATATGCATGTACCTTCTACCGTTTTCCGTAAAAGGGTTCGCTGAAAAAAAACGATTGAAAATCACAACATTTTCAGCTGAATCTGCCGTAAAACGGATTAGTGAAGCGAGTTAAAAACTCGGATTTGGAGACGGACTTCAGAAGATTCCGAAAATCCGGAATAAGGATCGCGGGTAAGTTTATTGGAAGATTGGTTATGTCGGTAGGTCATAAGTGTCGAATTAAATTTTAAAAGCATAGTTTGCACAAAAAATATCCTATTTTTCAAATAATTGAATGTTTTTCATATAATAACGTAATGTGAATGGAAATAGTATTTTTCTACGGTATAAATATATTTTTTAATTGATCATTAATTTTAAATACGTATATTTTAATGCATGTACCTGAAAAATGACCAGGAATATACATATTTTGTTTTCAGTAATTATTATAATTTATATGAACTAAAATGAATTTTATCATTGTGAGTTTTGTTCACTTACTGACTTTTTGACATCTCACAGCCCAGACTGGTGAACAGCTAATTAAGTTTTAATCCCATGCAATTAATCCCCAACCGCTAATCCGTTGCAACACTTGCCGAGAGTGACGATCGTTAAAAGATTATGTGAGCAGAATAGGTAATCAGATTATATTAACCATTCCAATAGTGAGCAGTTATTCGACTTTTCTGTATATAAGGGCAGCATATCTTCAATTTCTTCAGAGGAATGATCCACCCCCAAAAACAAATCCTAATCCACGACGGAGTCCACCTAAACCATTTAGGCCAGGAGCTGTTCTACCGGTCTATGCGAAGGGCCATACTGGGAGCCATGAGGAACAGACATCACTGAAAACAAGACGGAAACCAGGGAAAATAAAATTTAAAAAAAAACAGAAAAGAAGAAACGCCCCAAAAACAGAAAACAGTGGACCAGGAGATGACAAACAACAACACCGACGAACTGACCTAACAGAAGCTACCAAGTCACTATTAAAGGAAAAATGAACAACAAACACTAGAAAACCAACAGATTCTGGACCAGAGGAATAGCACCGATATATCTACCCGCTTACGATCTCAACAAACCAAAAGAACTGACGATAAATACCCAAAGCCCCATTTGGGTGAGCCGTGCCGCATTGGGATGGGGTGCAGGTTTCCTCGAGTATGGCGACAAAGTACTATACCGGGGTTTTTCCTGGCCGGCGGTGGGGCAGAAAAGAACTAAAAATAATAATGCAGAGAACAATGGAACTTTAAAATAACTGCCAATTACTATTTAATACTTGTTTACTTTTGTATATACTCCTCTTCCACTACTCCATGTACATAGAACTTTACCTTGTAAATAGTCGTTATTATATAAAGTATAGACATAATATATTCCAGTCAAGAATACACATGTAAATACCTATGTAATCTATTTGGTGGGCCGCGAAATCCGTAAGGGAAGCGGCCCTTAAAAGTCAATAAATCAATCAATCAATTTCTTCAGAAGTAGAACAGTCTCTATTTGCTGACGATTCTGCCCTCTGGAAAACCGCACGTTCCATAAAAAAATTGACAGGTATAATGCAAAATACACTAGATACAATTAGCGGCTGGGCGGATAAATGGGGCTTCAAATTTTCCGCCCTAAAAACAACGGGCATTATATTTTCAAACAATAAACACATTGACGTTAAACTAACACTAGGAGGTCAGAAAATTGAATTCAGAAATAGTGTTAAATACCTAGGTATGATCTTTGACAGAAAACTCACATGGAAAGACCACATCGACCAACTAGTCCTCCGCTGCAATAAAGACCTGAACCTCATGAGGTGTGTGTCTGGGACAAACTGGGGAGCGAGTAAATATAGTCTGATAAAATTATACCAAACCTTAATCAGGTCAAAAATAGATTACGGGTCCATCGCATACCAATCAGCATGTAAGACACAACTAAAAAGAATAGACAGCATCCAATATTCTGCTCTAAAAATAGCTACTGGAGCCTTCAAGGGAACCGCCTTATGTAGTCTTCAAATAGAAACCAATGAGAAACCTCTTCGTTTAAGACGAGAGGAACTGTCCCTGAAATATGCAGGAAAAACTAGAGCTAAGGGCGATAATCACCCATGCCACAAAATGTTTGAAGATAACAGTGAATATGAATATTTAAAGAAAAACTGGGAAAAAGACTCCGCCCCCCTCGGCTATACCGTAAATAACCTATTCCAAGAGCACGAAATACCCATCGCACACATCTGCGACACAGACAAAATCATTAGACCACCCTGGGAATTAGAGTCGCCCCACGTGGACACAAGTATTCACGACTACCTCACAAAGAAGGACAACCCAGACTTTATAAGAGCCACCACCCCTGAATATATCAACCAAAACTGGAAAAATTACTTAAAAATCTATACAGACGGATCGAAAAACACAAGTAATAACACAGGATCAGCTTTTGTTATACCTGAGCTCAACATACAAAATGGTTTCAAACTACCAGACAATATGTCTGTATACACTAGTGAACTGATTTCTATAATTAAGGCTCTCGAATGGATCATCGAGCACAAACCAATCCGTGCGGTGATACTCAGTGACTCCCTTAGTGGACTCACATCAATCAAAAATTCTATATCTGACAGTAGACCTGATCTCATACACAAAATAGAATGTATATGTACACAAATACACAACGAGGGTATAGATGCCATCTTAGCATGGGTCCCCGCGCATGTCAACATCAGAGGTAACGAAGCAGCCGACAAAACTGCCAAAGACAGTCTTACTAAAACTACACACGATGTGCCAATAGGATTAGGATATAAAGAACTCAACACTATCATTAGACGCAAAATAGATAGCAAGTGGCAAAAGGAATGGAACGAAGAAGAACGTGGACGGTGGTTACATAAGATCCTTGATGGAGATAAAAGACAAGCCCAGGGACTCCAGTTAGACAATAAACGAGATGACCGCATAATCACCAGATTAAGACTAGGGAAAACCGGACTTAAATCACATCTGTCCATGCTTCTGAAAAACACCTCACCACTCTGTACCGCATGCAACAATGTAGAAGAAACAATAGAACACGTGCTACTTGAATGCCCAATCCACAACCAACAACGTGTGGCACTTAGAAACGAATTAAAAAAATTCAACACTCCCTTAACATTACCAGCGTTATTAAACCCTAAGCCCCCCATTAGAAATCAGGTATTCAAGTCCTTGATAAATTTTATCAAAACTACCGGTTATTACTCCAGTATATATACTACCGCCGTACATGCGCAGTCAGCATTTTTTTTTTTCCCCCACATATTCAACTACTAGTACACCAAGTACTATGACACGATTTGATAGAGGCCAAATCATTCTTCTGACTTAAACAAATGGTATGGTTGCATCGGAGATACCTTGCTATTGAGGGCCGTGTGCACCATAGCCATACAAAACATTATGGCCATAATAAACTATCTATACATAACATCCGGCCAAAATGTCACAGACACATTTAGAAATAAAATAGGCATGGCAACAACGGAGTTACCTTGAATAAAGGGCCGTCTGTTCCACTGTCCTACAAAACAAACGATGGCCAAATCTAATTGAATTCATGACAACATTAGCATGGCCAAATCGCATATAGCGAGCGGTATTCGGCATAAAATATAGGAAATGGTGATGGCGGAGTTACCTTGATATTGAGGGCCGTCTATCTCATTGTCCTACAAATTCCTTATGGCCATCAAACGATAATGCATACAGAAATAATACAGTGCCGTTTACTTGTGTATTCACCTAGTACTGAATCTATCGAAATGTTTAGTTATTTATTCATTTGTTTATCTATTTGCTGTTAATATAAATTGCTATTCATATTATGTGACTGACATTCGGGGCGTGCCTGTTGTTGGGAGGAAGATATATCAAATTATTGCATCGAAAAACAATAGAAAACAAGAATGACTACAAGCCGTCTATTTCATATGATACAGGCACACCGAAGACCACAGACGAGTTGGACAAGACCTGAAACAGAAGACGGATGACGATTACAAGAATACCTACAGCGCCTAGAGTGACAACGCCGCATAGCAAGAACACCCAGAATCAGAATACTCGACCCTAGACCACACCGGACATGCTACCACTTAGATGTTACCGAACTGACACCTCAACACAGAATATGATCCTTTGACTTTCACGTATAACAAATATTTTCCAGTATAAAAACCAATAACAGACTTAACTCTTCTCTACTAGTATTTATATTTTCTCATTGTGTTATTGTTATTCATTATTTAATTATTTATTTTAATATCTAGTGCTGCAAATTAACAAAGAAATGTACCGTGAAATTTAAATAAAACATTGAGTTGATGGGCCGCGAAATCCGTATGGGAAGCGGCCCTTAAACTACAATTTCAATCAAAAACAATTTCTTCAATATTTTTATTTATAATATTTAGTACCTAATTAATTATTGCTACTGATCATGTCTGACTTAGATCACGATAGTGCCAGTCGGTGGCGAAAAATAACACCAGAAAACAAGAAACTACAAACTCTTCTATTCTTTGTAATACAGGCACAGCACACTGAAGACCAAAGACGAGGGTCCGAATGGGAAGCGGCCCTTAAACTACAATTTCAATCAATTTCTTCAGACATTTGAATTTCAATAATTCATCAGTCATCATAGCTGCATTTTCTTCAGACATTTGAATTTCAATAATTCTTCAGTCATCATGGTTGTCAAGACTCTCATCGCCGGTCATTCCCAGACCAAGTACTTTGATCAATATCTTACGGATCCTTCTATTGACATTGTATCCTTTTCTGGATACAAGATAGAAGAGATGTGGAGTGAGATCCGTCTTGTCGTTTGTTCCATCTGAGACCATCTCTCGGCAAGTATTGTTTGGTGGAGGTGTAAGTGTTTATAGTTCAGATGTAGAGACTCTTTCTAAATCTAAGGCTTTTGAGATTTTAAGTGATCTTAGTAACGATAAGATTTCTACTATTCCGCCTGTAAAACCTATGGGCGGAGAACTCTATGTGATTCGTTCTGAAAATGTTGGGGACTGGAAATGTGACCAATACCAGTGACTAAATAATGGTAAATACAACAAAAATTTTGGGGAAGATACTTTGCGGGTGGTTTATTTTAAGATAAAGATAAAAGTAGATCCTGCAGAAAAAGTAAAAAGTAAAGCAAAAACAACAGGCTCCACTGATTTTCGGCGTACTGCTTACTGGTTAGGTAGTGACCCAAATACTGTACTCATTCATTATTTTGGTGATCATGAAAAGTACAAACCACTTCCTCATGGCAATAGTAAGTCCGGTCCAGAATTTCTTAGGACAGCACCTTCTGTAATTGAGACAATTAAGAACTTAGCAGAAAATAACATGCCGGCAGAATCCTACAAGCAATTTCCGGAACAAAGGACCAATTCCAAAATCATTTTTTTAACTTGTCAAAATTGTTTTTACTTCAATTTATAAATTAAATGTATTATCAATTAGTAAATTTATATTAATAAAAACTCCGAGAACAAAAATTACTGAGAACAACATATGTATATTCCTGGTCAGTTTTCATTTCGATTTATAAAAATATATGTATTTAAAATTAATGATCAATTCAATATTTTCACTATTTCCATTCACATTACGTTATTATATGAAAAACATTCAATTATTTGAAAAATAGGATATTTTTTGTGCAAACTATGCTTTTAAAATTTAATTCGACACTTATGACCTACCGACATAACCAATCTTCCAATAAACTTACCCGCGATCCTTATTCCGGATTTTCGGAATCTTCTGAAGTCCGTCTCCAAATCCGAGTTTTTAACTCGGTTCACTAATCCGTTTTACGGCAGATTCAGCTGAAAATGTTGTGATTTTCAATCGTTTTTTTTTTCAGCGAACCCTTTTACGGAAAACGGTAGAAGGTACATGCATATATTTTACATCATTTTATTCGTATAAAAGTAGAGCATTCCGGAAACCTAAAAGTATTTCAGTCAGTTCACGCAATAATTTTCCGGACAAGAAAAACCGCATGTCGGTCGGTCCAGAAAAAATTTCAGCGAAGTCGACACGATTTTTCAGTTGATATCTATCTCAAAAAAAAAAAAAAAATTGTCATCAAACTATATATTTTTGAAAAGAGAATCCCTTCAGCTACTCCGGAAACTTTACATTGTCAGAATAGAACCAGTATTAAGCGAGCTATCAACAAATAACCTACCGAGTTTCCGTTTTTTCAGTCGAATTCAAATAATTTCAGTCGATTATCTGATCCCTTCAATGGTTGATCTTCAATGCAGAATCTAGGTCAACTAAATTTATGTCTGCTGCTTCAAACGAGTAGGCCATAAATAAAATTCAACGTTCAGTTTTATTTTTTTAACAACAAAACTTGCATAATGATAGCAACAAAAGTACATATCATAGGGCGTGTGAACAGTACTATGTAGTGAATGAAGAACAGAAATGCTGCAACTGCCTAGCTCTGGTATAGCCTTGTTCTATACTACGTGAGAACAACGCTATGGTTGTAAACCAGTCACCAGATGGAGTTGTTGGGAAAATGCTGTACGGGCAATATTTGCCGAACCAATTGACCATAACCAATAAAATAATTCGATTCTATGTCCACTTACCTTTCATAAAAACACCTTGTTTATCAGCGACTGTCCATTTTTAGTTTACAAGACGTCTAAACACGGAGAGGGGGGTAAAACTGTCCGCATCGCCGTTGTGCGTGTAGTGTTTATCGCGAGTTGTTGTGGCGCGTAATCAGCGTTCTGATCGATGCAAAATGGCGGCGATGTGGACAGTTTTACCACCCCTCGTCCGAGTTTAGATCTCTTGCCAAGCTAAAAATGGACAGTCGCTGATAAAGAAGACGTTTTTATGAAAGGTAAGTGGACATAGAATCGAATTATTTTATTGGTTATGGTCAATTGGTTCGGCAAATATTGCCCGTACAGCATTTTCCCAACAACTCCATCTGGTGACTGGTTTACAACCATAGCGTTGTTCTCACGTAGTATGGAACAAGGCTAAACCAAAGCTAGCAACTGCCTTGCCCTGATTAAGTACATGTCACGCTAAGAGCCTGGCATAGGTAATAAATTTTCCGAAGATGTACCGTCTTGCGGTAGACACGGCTCTCTTTGAGAATGGATCGGAACTGTGCGAACTACTTCCTGTATTAGATAACTCGCTTTCACGGCCAAGTATACATACCGACAATAATTTGTTCGCGATTGATATGCTCCGAAACGGAAAGTCATTTTCCAATGATATAGCCCACGTTATGTTTAGCAATTCGCTTCTAACTCGGCGGAGTCAGCAGGTCAATGACAAGCCGGATACAGACGGTGAAAATCATACGCCGCCTACTCACCCCCCAAATTTTGGGGGGATGCCTCCCATTTACACGTGAGACTCTTTCTCGCAGTAGGGAGTCTCGCGAGACAAGAATGGTGGCACTATGTGTGTGGCTTGTGGGTTAGGCGAGTAACAACAACAACAACATCGGTCATACCAGGACATCATATCGTTGGATTTTGCCTGCGATGCGACCCAATACCAATGTACATGTCGTTTTGTTATTGTGTCACCAAACCAGCTGGGGACATTGAAGTCAACCCAGGTCCAATTCGGAATCCGTGCAAAGTGTAAGCGGAGCTAAGGGAAATGTGTTGCAGCAAATCACAGAGCTTAAGTGAAAATTTTTACAAATATTGGTAACATGCAGTGAAGACATTATTTTATCATTTCATCAGGTTGGTTTCATAATAAATGTCTGTCCCAGCGGGTTTTTAAAAAATATATATATGCACTAGTGCACTAGAGATCCTTGTTGAGAGGAATGTGTGAGACTACAAGTATGGGTCTTCGCAATGAGATGGAACAAAGAGTTAGTGGAATTATTCCAACAGCCTATTTTACGTTTAAATAGCCCCGTTTCAGTGCCTAAGGCTCTAGTTTTATTATTTATTGATGGCTCAGCTTTTGCACTGTTATCTATGCCCATCAACATGTTCTTGTCCGCTGAATATCTGCAGATCTATCAAGTTGGGCCTGATCAAATTTTGGTGAGAGCTTCCTTAATGTTGACTGATGAAATGATTAGATTTTCAGATGGCTATGATGATTTCATGATTTTTAATTATTTTTTTTATTATTTATTGATGGCTTAGCTTTTGCACTGTTATCTATGCCCATCGGGAACCCTTGGTTGCATGTTTCATTGTGACTTTTGAAGGTTCCCTGATACAAGAAAGCCTGGTTCATTCAAGATTATCATTGGATGGAACTCCCCATTTGCCATATATTCTGGGAGCTTACATGATGCTACAATTGTTCAACCTATGCACTACCCTCGAGAGGATTTCTTCACCCCTGGCCATGTGATATGTATGAGATGCAGTGTACATTGCTTTTTCACACACACATGCTGAATCACCTAAAATTTATTCCTTTATAGTAATAACTAGCAGGTTGGTGACATCATTTTATTTCAGAAGTACAAGAGGAAATAACTGGCGGAGTTCCCGCAGTATCGAACCCCTGTTAGGTTTGAATTTCGCGTTGCCTTAAATGAAGGACAACATTTTTCTTCAATTTTGCTACATGGATTTATCCGAAAGCTTTTGCACAAACTATATTTTATTTCAGAAGTATAATATGAAATAACTGGCTGGGGAATGCCTGCAGTATGGAACCCCTGTTAGTTTGAATTTCGCGTCGCCTTAAATGAAGGACAACATTTTTCTTCAATTGTGCTATTAAATCATTCTACTCCACATCATATGAATAATAAAGCTTTTGCACAAAGCATATTTTATTTCAGAAGTATAATATGAAATAACTGGCAGGGGAATCCCTGCAGTATCGAATCCCTGTTAGTCTGAATTTCGCGTCGCCTTAGATGAAGGACATCATTTTTTGTCTGGAGCGGTGTCGACCAGACTATGCTGCCACTCACGAAATATCTGAAAATGTGTATGTGCACTATAATGCAATGACCCCGTGTTAACCTGTATCACTCCGCCAGTGATTTTCACTGTGTTTGAGTCATATATCAGGGTATTAACCAGAAAATGAAGAAAAAACAGTCTTACTCGTTTCATGTTAACTAGAAATAAAACGAAATCTGAATTTGAGTGTATTACATATTCATTTCTTCGCCCGGGGATTGCTTGAATCCGTGGACTATTTTGTTTTGTTCTTTGCATTGTCTGGTTCCGAGCGATCGGCTCAAATCCGGTTCTCAGCGCCCACTATGAGCTAACTCATGCCAGCGCTGTGCTGGCTTCGTTACATCGACTTTCTAAAAGTCGAAGTCGTAGTGAAAGTCGAAGTCGATTCGGCGATTCGACGATGCGATTCGACGATTCGACGATGCGAAGTGACGAAGATGACTTCGTCACTTCGCATCGTCGAATCGCCGAATCGACTTCGACTTTCGCTACGACTTCGACTTTCGCTACGACTTCGACTTTCACTACGACTTCGACTTTCGCTACGACTTCGACTTTCACTACGACTTCGACTTTCGCTACGACTTCGACTTTCACTACGACTTCGACTTTCACTACGACTTCGACTTTCACTACGACTTCGACTTTCACTACGACTTCGACTTTCACTACGACTTCGACTTTCGCTACGACTTCGACTTTTGAAGACAGAGTTGGCGCATGATCTGAAATAAACTTATTTCCGCTTCACAAGAAAGTTGGCCCCTATTTAAGGTTTGTGAACAGTTTTTCTTGCATAACAGAGCAAGACTGTTACCCCATCCCCACTTTGCAACACCAAGAGAGAAGGTTGGTCATCACAGGGACAATCTACGGGTGTAATACCTATGGGCCGTCATAGCTCAGTGGGTAGAGCATCGCCGCGACAAGCCGGGGTCGTGGGTTCGAATCCCGCTGACGATCAATTTATTCTTTCTCTCTCAAAAATCATTTCATATGTATATATGCTCAGTGGCGGGTATACGCCATACCAAATATCATTTCTCCATTAGTGTTTTATGTAAGAGTGCATGTTGTCCTACCTGTTTTTATGTCATAATAGAGGTGTCCGTGACTTTTGTATACGTCTTATGTGTGTAATGCGTATTTTATGTTTTAATGTCACTGTATTTTACATGTCCCATATCTTAATGATGATAATTTCTATATGTATCATATATGGAAATAAAATAAAAAAGTATAAAGTTGAATATTTAGTGGATTCTATAGGCCTTTCATTGGTTTTGTTTATTTGTTTTTTTTGTTTTTGATTTTTGTGCTGCCATACGGCGAATCGGTGACATTTCGTTGATATCGGTTCAGGTTCAATTGCAACTGTTCTCATATACGGGCGTACTTACAAAAGTACTGCCCGAAAAGGAGCTCGTAATTTGGGAACCATCAAAGTTATATACCGTATCTGTAGAGGCTAACGATATCAGAGAGTGTAAGTGTTGGAGGGGGTGGTAAGTGTCATGTCAAAGTTTTGGGTTCATCGCAGACAATACGGTGGATTATGACAATTGGCGAGAGATATGAACCTCTGAGTAATTTAAAAGATACAACTCGGTTCAAACGCGAAACAAGGAGTGTCACAGATGTGGCCAATTAAACCGTATGTCACCTGAACAAATATTTATCACATAATACTTCTATACATTCACGCCATAATGTGATTAACACTGGAATTGCGGTTGATCATTGTTGGCATATTGATACTATCTGAACAATATCATATGATTGCACCTTTTACCTGCAGATAATTCCACAAGCGTAGTCGGGCTAGGTCCGATAAAAATGTCTTGTTTCCCATCACCGCCCGCCCCGATTTTTATTTATTTTATTTTTTATTTCTTCTCGCCTGCCTTGTTGGTGTTCTTCAGGTATAAAAATGACCCTGAAGTAGCTCTGGTTTGCATCAGGGATTGTTGAGTCTCGCTCCAAATACTTGTATACCCAGTCTAGCGGGTTTCGACGTATGCAGCCAGATCTCAGTTGTTTTCAGTACTGACTTTATGCAGTATTTTCGCAAATATTTTTTAGTAGAATCATCAAACTTTATATTTTCAGAAAGCCAACATTTCAATAAATCCGAGTAATTGTTGGTATTTACGGTGGCTCATAAGTGACATTGTGTTTTTTATAATTAATTTTCATTTTTTTTGGCATTATCACCTAGGTGGAAATTATTTTCACCTGGGTGATATTATTATCACCTGGGTGGAAATTATTTTCACCTGGGTGGAAATTATTATCACCTGGGTGGATATTATTATCACCTGGGTGGAAATGATTTTCACCTGAGTGGAAATTATTATCACCTGGGTGATATTATTATCACCTGGGTGGAAATTATTATCACGTGGGTGGAGATTTTTTAGGGGGAGGCGGGGGGAGGGCATTTCGCGCCCCCCCCCCAGGCCACGACAGGTCCTGTGACGTTAGTCACACTGCTTATGTCAAATATTACATGAAATAACAATTAACATAAAAGTATAATATTTATCTGCCGAATCACGATTTATGTGACTACTCTAATACTAATTTGTTTATTACTCATTATTTGACATGTTTGAAGAACTTAATCTCAATGAAATGGGCGTACGTTCGAACTCGAGAGCCTCCGCCTAAAGAATCAGTGATTGCAGCATAACTGAATTATGGCAGATGTTAAGGTGCATGTTTGTTCAGTTCAAGGACGGAGTATCATAATGGGTTCTTGGAATATGGATGAAAAGGTCGGCAAATAGTACCTGAAATAATTTACGTTCCCCTGTTTTTAGGACATGGTTAAAATGCCATATTGGAATATATGAAGAAAATCAACTAAGTTCAACTCCTAGTAATTTTGGCAAATTCAATATTTCACCAGAACATGGTCTGTATACTGACATAGATGCAGAAAATCGGCAAAGTCCAAAATGTCATAAATATTACAAAACTTAATATTTCATCTCATAAATATGACCAGCACATCTGCAAACCATGTTGAACATCTCTACGAGGTTTCAAAAGCATCTGTGGGCTCCGTAGGACTAATTGATTACAGCAGAACGTGATCAATATACAGGATTATGCAAAAATGGGCAAAGTTTAAAACGTCATAAATATGACAAAAACTAATATTTCATCTCACAAATAGCAGGTGCACATCTTCAAAGCATGTGTAACAAGCTAGGAGAGTTTCTCTAGGACAAGCTGATTATACTTTAGTACTACTGGTACATTGTAATTAGTGGCGAAAATGACCAAAATATTAGAAATTTGACAAAATATAATACTTTATATTTCATCTCACAAATAGCAGGTGCACATATTCAAAGCATGTTTAACAAGCTGGAAGAGTTTCTCTAGGACAAGCTGATTATACTT